>APFE030583219.1:10724-68707 GCA_000404065.3 Pinus taeda | reverse complement strand
TAAAAAAAAATAGTGAGTATATATTTAATTTAAAAAAAAACTAAAATCTAGGAGATACTTGTGATTAACAAGATGCCTATTAAGAATAAATAATCAGAAGACTATTGTGATAATCATATAACATAGAAAGCACCCTAATGATTCAATATTTCAAGGGGGAAGCCTCCGACACTGCATGACTTACTTTGTGTTGGTTAATTCACTTTCTTGTATTCGTGTTGTATTTCTCTTATGAGCTTGTTTTTTGGCTTCTTTGTCTTGCCTCGAGGCCACCTTCAAATCCATTGTCTAAACCCCAAGACTGGTATGCTAGAAACCCGAGCCCGATTTCTTACCTTGAAGACAATCCTTATACAAAATCCTAGTTTCCAAGTTGGCATGTCGTTGAAATATATTCCATGACATTCTTCCACAAGTGAAATTAGTTGTAGTCATCCATATCCATATCTTCTAGAAAGACTTCTACATCATCTTCTTTCGAATGGAAGCTAATCATCTCTTGTGGTAATGGATTTTGTTAATGCTCTTCAACAGACTTTTGTGTGACCTTTATATGGTTATAAGACTTACTTTATGTTGATTGCATGCTTGATAAATGTTAACTTTCTCTGGAGACACCTTCAGATGAGAGAGAGACTCGAACTTATTTTCAGATCGACAGGCTTCGCCGGGGTTTGATGTATCGTAGGGACTCATATTTCTACTTCTTTGTGGCATTTTTCCTTAATTAATTGGCTCTTTCTAAGAATAGTTTTTTTCCAAACAATTCTTAGGTATTCATTGGACAGTCCCTAATAAGATTTATGTATTAATGACAATGTCTGCATCTTAAGGGAACTTGTTCATAATCTAGAGACTACTTCCAAACAATATCCTGATAGAAACTATCTATGGAGGCTCGTAGAGGCAGGAAGATATTCATGTAAACACATATCCTTGCATATGAAGTGTACCTCCTTCTGTTTCTAGCCTCCAATATTTTGATAGAGTTGCTAATGGAATCGATGATCACATCAAGGGTTTCCTCTTGCCAATATTTCTTAGGGAGAGAAAAGAGACGGACCTACACTAGGGATGAAAGGAAGTCCTCCTCCTCCATATTAAATGGCTCCTTCTATAATTGCATGAAGAGCCTTGCATTGTTGAGAAATGAATAGAAATGAAAATTTTTTCATCTAGCCTGCAACCAAAACAAAACCTTGTGAAGAGAAACTACTAAAGCACAATTCCTATATGTGTATATGTTCCACTACACCCCTATAATAAAGAGAAATTCCATTTCCATAGTCAACTATTACTATAGATGAAAAATAGCTTCCTTATGAAACACCCTTGATTCATTTGTAGTGACAACATTCAAAAATAGAACTAGGAAATTGACATTGAAAGGGGGAGAGCACTGTTGAATTTCTACCATTTCATGCTAAAGTTCCTCTATTTGGTGTCGAAGACTAATAATTTCATCTTCTTCCCTTCAGAAATATGTCCTCTATTCAACCCGCTAAACTTGACTGTCGATTTTGAGAATATTTAGGAATTGTATGGAGAAGAATGAGGTCAATTTTTTGGCCTCACTCATATCTGTCGGATTCTAGAATATTCAGAGAATCAATAATTGAGTTAAGGATGGCTTGTTCGATTATGATTTCCATTGTTGTGGTCAAGCTTGTTCGAGTTAGTTGTATCACAATTAAAGTTGCATAATTTCTTCATGCATATCTTCGACTTGAGGGCCCTCCCTCTATCAAATACTTTTTCTAAGCATTTCTAGTTTAATAGTGAGAAGCCAGGGATTATCACTACATAAGGTGCACATGGATCCTAGTGCCCAAAACAACTTATCGAAAATCACATAAAAGGGGAGTACAGAGTTAGTCTCTAGAACCCAACATTAGCACCCACCTCACTACATTTCCAACTAAATATGATGTTGAGAATTAGAAAGGGAAACAACATTTGACCAAATCTCCAAGCTCTTGCAAGACTTATTCTTTTAACTTTGGATTTAGTCTCCCATTTCATGCAAACTTAAGTGATTGTAGATGGTGGCAATGTGAATCGCATCAACATATCCTTTGATATCCTCCTTTGTAGTCATGTCACACTACCAAATATCAAACCAAACCTCCATATAGGATGAGATTTGAGATTTTCCCTACCCAAACTAAATCGAAACCAGCCACCTTTCCTTCTCCTTACCAGTCTATTTCATAATTCAATACAGGAGGATAGATATAGGTGCCAAATCTCCTCCACCCATAGTGAAATGAGATAGACTTAGCATCCATGTTGTCACACATAAAATCATGGTAGATAAAATTCATTCCATCCTATATCACAACCTTCCTTACCACACTTGGACATTATATCTACTTGATTGTTCCATATACATGATCATACTAGGGTTCTCTATACCTACAATACCACAACCCAAAGACTTGTTAATATCTCATTCACCATTGACTACATTCTAAACCACTTTTCCTTGCAAGAAAATTGCATACAAGGTCAGACATGTCCATGACTCATGTACCAACCTCCTTAGCAACCCTTTACCTTTGGTGCATTATTTTAAGGGAATGGGGTGTAACCTATCCACTCTTTAACTATGAGGGAAGCAAATTCTATACTTCTGCCTTTGTTTACTAGGAGGGAAGCAAATTCTATAATACTATCTTTATTTACTAAGATGTTTGCCTCCTTATTCTTTTGTCTCAAAGTATGAATGGTAAAGTACTTCATTATTTCTTTTAATAAAGGTATAATCTTTTGAAAATGATATTTAATTTTAGATCAGTAAGATGTTATTCAATTTGAAGTAGTTAGAATAGGATTAAAATGTTATTTAATTTTAACTAGTTAGAATACGATTCCATTGAAAAAGTGAATTATAATTTGAGAATCTCCCACTAAAACTAAAACTAATTTGTTGAGATTCAAAAAAAAAAAGCTTGTAGCAACCATTGATTTATGTTTCTATTTGATTGTTGGAAGCATGTCGAAGGCTTCCTGAGAAGAATGGTTCAACTTATCCACCAAAACTTAATATCAAGCCCCCCTTCTACCCTCCCTTATTTAAATACCTTTAACCTATTATATACCTTTATAAATAATTTAAATTTAAAAAATAAATAATTTGAACGTAAAAAAAAAGAATACAAATAAAACATTCCTTCATTCAAAACCGATGACATCATTAATGGAAAAATCCTTTACGAAGGTACTTTCTCTTTTACTCCCATTACAATCATATCCTAACATGCTAGGAAAGCACCCTTCAGGTTCCACTATTAACGCGGCATTGAAACGCCGAGCCGAATCCGGACCCGTCCAAAGAATTGAAAGTCAAGACGACTTGCGTTAATTTATGTCTCTTTCTTATTTCTAATCAAGTCCATCGATCTTCGTGGATGCTGCAGGAGGTGCAATACGCCGGTGTCCCACTCCGATTCCCTTCAAAAAGGTTTGGCCAGTTTCAGGAAGACTCCTGGCGTATTTGCAATGGCTAATTTTAATCCGAGAAATGCCCATTTCCAGGCAGCCAATAAGGGTGTCAGCCAGGGACAAACCCAGCCCCTGCAGGAAGCAAACTGTTCGCAGCACACGAATGAAGGTGCCGAAGAGTTTCGAATTTCTGACTTTCTTGTTTTGGAGGAGCAAAGCGACAATTCATGCAAAAGTGAGGATGCCGGTGATCAATGTTACAACTTTAACATTGTCAAATCGGGACCAGGTTTCCAGTGTGATTATGCAAACCCTTCTCCCAGCAATTCACCATGTATCCAGGAGAATCATTTGGGTCACAATTCTACTGTGATCCAAACCCATGAGCCTCTTGAGACAATGTAAGTGTTCGTTAATTTGGAGGTTCTTAACAAATAATTTATCTAGCTTATTTAACTATTCATCTTAAACATTCTCCGGATCTATTAAGCATGTGAAAAGATTAAAAACTGGAGATGGAAATCTCTAAGATGATCTGTGCTCTGATATATGAATTTTTACAATACTTTATGATAGTGAATGGTAAAATTATCTATTTTGAACAGAAACCCTAAGAAGAGCAGCATGAAGGGAAAGGCAGATCGAGCTCTGAAATATGCATTTCTGACGAGATCTGAAACTGACATTTTGCAAGACGGCTACAAGTGGCGAAAGTACGGGAGGAAAATTCTGAAGAAAAGCCCTAATCCGAGGTAGTTATACTATTAAATCCGAGGCGCTAATGTTATTAGACTTTATTTAATGTTCCATTAATCGGACTATGTGCTGGATTGTTTGTTTGCAGGAACTATTACAGATGCTCCCATAGCAACTGTGATGTCAAAAAAACGGTAGAACGTGACACCCACGATAAAGGAATTGTCATAACTACTTACATGGGGCAACATAATCACGAAAGCCCAACTGTAATTTATTATATTTGAAGGCATGAACCGCATCAGGCTTCAGCTGCCACGCCAAATTACGAGTTCGGTAATATAGCTTTCTTACTATGATACTACGCCTGTTCGGGACTTCTTACTAATATCAATAAATAGGTCATTGGACAGTAATTAAATAGGTCATTTGACAGTAATTTAACACTGTAATTGGTGCCGCACGGGTTGGGCTTATAGGGTGTATTTGTCATTCAACTTTTGGAAGTTCACATCATGAGTTTATATGTTCATGACCAGGTACACAAATAGTTTATACCATGCCCGTCATTATGCAGAATAATCATGTAAATTTCGTTCGGTTTAAAAAATAAAATGTATGCAGCCATGTTACTGGTTTCTGTAAATCCATTATGCAGTAGCAAGGGTTTTTAAATTTATTTTGTTACGTGTAGTATGATTGAGGATGATTTCAGCCATAAATAAATTTAAATGTTTATAGAGGATAGGTCATCATTAGTCAATGTTGATTGGGGAAGATAGCCCTCCTAATAGGTTTCTCAAGAGTAGCCAAAATGATGTCACATGCGCTTCTCAATATTAGATATTTATAAATAACATTTTTATATGTGAACACATAGAAAATATCCATTTTTTTTTTAATTTAAGAAAGGATAAAGGCTAAATAAATAATAAATTTAGCAAATTTATTCCTTATATTATTAAAAGTAGAATATATAAAAGGAGGGATATAAATGTAGGATATATAAATATATATATTTGTATATAAAGAGGGAAATAAAAGTAGAATATATATATATATGTATGGGGAAATAAAGGAGTTAAAGTATATTATAATTAGTAATGTTTGTTTTGAACCCACTAAATATCGTTGATATGGGTAATTATTTCATTGTGGTTTTCTCGTTATTTTTTGGTAGCCTCTTTCTAATATTGTTTTTATTTGCTAGCATATATTGATATAGTGAAGGGTACTAATTTTTATGACGCATTGTGTGTCTCGGATCTAGAATTCACTCAACAATGTTGACCAAAATCTCAAAGTCCAAGTGGGTGTTCTTATCATGAACTGTTTGAGCTTTAAGCAACTACATTTCGTCCATAATTTTTTTTGGGGGGAGAGGTGGGTAGTTGCATGGTAGAGGTAAGCAACAGTATGGACTTGTGAGTGGGTGCAAGGCCTACAAGAGGCATAATGAAAATGTGGTGAGTAAACACAACTAAAGAGACCCTAGAAACAAAAGGAGTTAAGGGGATTGGAAACCAAAGTGAGATTGACACATAACATGTACAATGGATAAATTTAGGGATAGGTGTAGTAAGTATACCAGAGATGAAAAGAGTCATAGGAGAGTTGTGTAAACGAGGAAAGATGCCAATAGGTCCTTCTTGGTGAGGAGGAGCGCTAGGCCACCTCTCCCCTAGTTATTGTGTTGAACTTCCACCAAAATATCCTAGACCAAAAAAATGACAACAAGAAGACTATAATTAAAAAGCCATATGTAAGAAGTTAAAAGCAAAAGAAATACTCGTAAACTTGGGGAGATGAGCTATCAAAAATCCTAGAAAATTTCTAGTACAGATCATCCCACCAACAAATGCATATGTTGACTACATGTAATCCATTAACAATTGAAAATTTTAGAGAGTCTTTGACCTATGATATGGAGTGAATGATGAAAGGAAAAACCAAGAGGGATTGTTCCTTCCACAATGATTAAACCAAATGTGTAGGAATCACAATGGAAAAATCCCATAACGAACCTAGTAACGCAATTACAAAACCAGATATATGCAACTCACCCCCAACGATTCCAAGAAGTCTAGGAGGTCTCATAAGTTTCAAGAATAATGCTCTTCTTTGTCATTACTCATTGGCATGTGTGATTGCATGAGAAAGGTTGGAGACACCATCCCGCTCTTTAGTGTTTGGGGTGATTACTTGGTGGAAATTTTTCTCACCTACCTACTTGGCACATATTTAAACACCCCCATCGGGGTTTGTTGATCATTGTCATTGAGGTTGTTGAGTTGATCCCACCATTCTGACTAGACTTCGTTGCTCCAAGGGGAGGCAAGGCAAAATATTTGGTTCTTCCATCCCAAATTCACATAGTAATCTGTTAATTTGTTTCCATATCGACAAGAATGTGTTGGAATTATAGTAGAGAAAAACAGGGATTAGATAACTAATATGAAAGATGAAATTTTCTAGTCTCCACATGTGGTAGATATTTTGTAGGGAGGATCTATTAAGAAAAATATTTACAATGTTTATAACCAAACTAGAATCTTCACCCACTTAAATCTTTGTAAATTGATTTGTGATAGCTAGACATAGTTTGTACTCCAAGACACAAAATTAAACTACATTCTTAGTATTTACCCCACAATTAACAGTAAACAGTTTTATGGCCTCACCATCATAGTTCCTAAATATGACTCCAAATCCACCAAGCCTTGATTTTCCTTTTAAATCCCCATCAAAATTTATCCTGAGGAACCCAGCTACGGGAGGGGTGAGGATCTTCGGTAAGCCAATTCTAGTATGAAGGGGAGTAGAGGCTGCAAGTGGAATCATGGTTGGGGAAAGCTCATGCTTTCTTAGGATAGATGAATCATGTGGGTTTGCTTTCCAATTTGGTTGAGACCACGATGAGGAAAAGATGATCTCCAAAACATTACGCAAGATGGTCTGTTAGACCACATTCTCTGCAAATTCAACTTGCTTTAAGATTATATTGTTTCTCTTTTTCCATATAACCCATAGCATAAATCCTAGCATCATTACCCATGCTTTATTAAGGACGGGATTGTTGAATATTCCAAGCTACCATTGATCAATTGTTTCTATGAGACTATTATACTTTCCATCAGAGTCTCCAAAGAGTAGTAGAAATTGATCCTATAATTTATCCAAGAACGAGAAAGAATTAAGGAGATGTTCCATGTCTTCCACATGGTCTATACAAAGTAAGCATATTGAGGGACCCTTGAATCCTTTTCTTCTAATTTCATCCTAGGAGAGAGCCTAGTGTTTGGCAACCAACCAAAGGAATTGTGGAACTTTGGGCTACATGCCTTGGAGCTAGACTTTGCACCAGATAAACATTCTAGGAATAGAGTTATGTCCCATTTGTAGTGACTATGCCTCCTTTATTGTGAACATTCATTTCATTTGGTACCCCAAATGAAGCTTATGCAAGCTATTTATTATGGGGATTTTTTTTTTTTTTTTTGCAAACCTAATGGAACTTGGTCCATTGTTCTATTGCCAGTATGGCTATCAGTACTCCCTTATTTTCCATATTCTCCACTCTAAGTGATTAGTGGACAATATCCAAAAATTAGATTCATTCCTACAATTTTAAGATAGAGTGAGGTTTGATATCTCCATGAATTCCCCTAAGGATTCAAGATTGGGTTTTTTTCACCATGCATCATAAAAAAATAAAGTTGTCTAACCATTTCTAATTTCCCAGAATGAGTGATTCTATATCAATTACTTGTTATGTTTTGTTAAATTCCAAATAAAGGAACCTAGACAAAAATTTGCAGTCCATAACTTCTTTGATTGAGAAGATGGTGGACTATACTTTTCGTTCCATATCTACCACTATAATTCTCGTCCACCTTGAATCTAACTCCACCATAATCTCCCCCGAATAAATTATTCTGTAGTTCGGATCTTATGGGCTCAAACCATGAGGCATAGTTTTTCCCATGTAACTAGCCACCACTTTATTTCTCTTATGTCCTCACCCCATATAAAGGTTTTATATAGATTTTTTTATCAATCTAAGAATTTCTTTGGGGGTTGTCACCATAGAGAACAAGTACAAAGGGAGAGCTTGTAAAACTAATCTCAAAAGCACCAGCCAACTTTCCATATTCAATAACTAAAAGGTCCAACTATCTAATTTTTGCAAGATGTATTATAGGGTGTTATGCCAATGATTTGTTCGTAATAACTTTCACCTATTGTGCTTCAAGATATTTGGTAGGAAGAGAACTAATATGAAACCCCATTAATTATGCCATGTCTTATTGCACAGCCAAGTTAATATTAAATAAATAGATATGGGTTTTCTAGCATTAATGGAGGTACCTAATGCTTCCATGAAGTCATTGAGATTTTTTTCATAATATTGGATTCTCTGGTTGTTGGCATACCAAAGAGCATGATGTCATCTAAAATTTGTTAATGTGTGTTTAGAAGATCATATCCTATAGGCATAATCCTTTGAGTTTACCTTGATCCATGATTGCTTTAATATTCCTTACAAGACCTTTTGTTGCTAAAATATATAGAAAGAAGGACAACGGGTATCGATAAGAAATACCCCTTGAGCGGTTGAAGGTGTGCATAGGTGATCCATTCTACAAAATCAATAAGGGGGTTTAGGTTCGGCATCTAATCCAAGAAATCAAATCTTCATAGAAGCCAAATGGCTAAAGTACCTAGAGTAAATAGTACCAACTTAATCTGTCATAAGCCTTTGATAGATCAAAATTGATTTCCATCTCTGCCTTTTTTGTTTTTTCATAGAGTGTATCATTTCACAAGATACTATGATACAATCCAAGATATGTCACCTTTTCACAAATCCTATTTATTTGGACGAGATAATAGGACTCAAAAATGGCTTTATGGAGTAGACTATGACTATAGAAATGAATTTGTAGATGATGTTGCAAAGGCATATTAGAAGGAATATTCTAGCTACATTGACTTTATATGATTTTGGGACTAGGGTGACGACTGTGGAATTAATACCTGGAGAAACAAATCAGGATCATCAAGATTCTTCTACCCATGAGTGGATTTCCAAGCCTAAAAATGCATGGTATTCTTGAAAGAAATTAGTAGTGAATCCATATATCCTAGTGTCCTTACTCTTAGGCATGGATATTATAGCTTCCTCAACTTATGCAGAAGTGTTTTCCCTCATCGACGAACCATTCTAGGTAAATTGAATTAGGGATGGAATATTTAAAGAGATCTTGTGGATATCATCTTGGGGATTGGGAGATGGTTTTGAGATGAGAGAGTGGTAATACTCTACTAGTTTTCGCTCTAAATCAATATGGGCCACTAGTTGGATCCCATTTATACTTTTCAAGGAGAGCCTTTGCTATGCTAACCATGGGCTAAGTCCATAAATAGAAGAGTGCCTTAGTTGAGGTGACAGTGGGCTACGTCTCCATTTGTTTCCCTTTGCCTAACATTTTCCCTTTAAGGATCCCCTTTTATGCTAGCATTTCTATTTTGAGTGGTAACAAGTACCAATTCGAATTTACCCTACAGGCATGCATTTTGTAGTCTTCTTGTGGAGAAAAATTCTGTTTTTACAACTCCATTTTCATTTCTAGCATGGATATACTTGGATTGAATAAAATAATGAAGTTTGGTGTCAGTTTTAGCTTCTAAAGCATGGTCTCCTTCATAGGAATTTGAGTATCCTTGGGCTTGGCCATCACAGCGCCCCAGAGCACTTTTGTGTAATTTTATTTTCTTCTTTCACTTCATATTCACATGCAATGTCTCTTATTCTTGTTTTTCCTATTTCTGCATTTAGTATTGGTGCTTCTTTTGCTATAGGATTGGGTTAAATGATTGAAATAAGTTATTTTGAAGGTTATTTATAGAGTCACAAGCATCACGCATCCTTAGAACAACTTTGAAAATTCATATTCATTATTGAGCTACTTGGATTGGTTTACTAGTTCATAGATATAGAATTTCTGGAAGTCCCTTGTAGCAAAATAGTAGTAATTTTCTACTTTTTTTTAGAGCATATTAACGAGCTTCATTTGAGTTGATTCCACTTGTATTAGGTCATAAAAAAAATAAATTTAATAGCAAAATTTATCCCAATTAATTGGAATGGATACCTAATACCTCCTACTTATTAACAAAAAAAATTCCATCCCATTTGAGTTTGATTTAATAGGGAATTGAGAAAGAGTCTAGCTCATGTAGCATTACAGACCTCTTGTAGAAATCACTATAGCAAACCTATAGCATCACTTTTCTTCACCACTTTTGATCCCCACTACAACTTTGACTTAGTCTAGATGAATAATGACCCCTAGGCTCTAAATACATCATTGGGGAATGCTAAATACCATTTATAATTTTCCATTTTACCCCTGCAACACATCTCAACAATTTGGGTTAACGGACAGCTTTATGAATTGGATACCACAATAATGATTTCCTTGATTGCCACATGAAGTATATAATCAAATGTGTCAATGGATCTAACCTCTTTGGAATGCAGTGATTGATTACATTCTCTTTCCTTCATGCATGTTAGATTAATTTACTTTCTTTATTCTTAAGTTAAGTCTAGGTTCCCTTTTCAATGCAACTTTCATATCCTACAATTAGGCTAGTGTTTGATTTCCATTTATGCAATTAGGATTAGTGTTTACATTTGAAAAAGTAGCATTTCAATTTCTACAATTATTTTATGTTATATTTCATGATGTTCACTCCATTACATCAGATTAACAAAGGACACGTTGTATGCTGCACATATAGTGCCAACACCTCTTAAGTTTTTACAAACCCTAGGTTGATAATTAAAGTTGGTAGCCTTGGGAGTTGCAACATTCTTGTTGCAATATTGAGGCTCATAATTCATCACATCTATCATAGGTTGTGTTCTAAGGGTTGTATTGTGTCATTTCAACTGTCGCACTTAGAAATGGGTGTCGCTTTGTTGTTCTTTTAATGTGTTCCTATTGTTCATGAGTCTTGTGAAATCCATTGGCTTGTATTGATGGAATTTATTTGTATGACTTATGTTTGAGTCATATTAGGATGCATTTATTTCTCCTACTCTTTTGGTCTCACACTTAGCCATTGTGAGAGCTCTTCTTGGTCCTTCAGCCCAACACAAGTTCTAAAGGCATTAATTCTCTTCCTAGGTGATAAGTGCAACTTGTTCATGAGCCTCATTGACATATATTTCCTCCAATACTTGTGCACTGCCTTTTCTAAGGTCTCCTCCCTCTCACAGTGCAGTAGTACTTCTTAAGGATAAGTCACCTAGTCTTGTGCTACCTCCCTTAGTGAAAAATGCATTCCAGATGAACATGTATCCACTGTTGGAGAAAATTGTGCCCTTCCAAGCTTAAGTGAACTTCAAAACAATGAAGCACACTTCAAAACAATGAAGTGAACTTCAAATGATGAATGAAAAAGTGCACTTCAGTAGAACAAGGACCTTCTCTCCTCCAAAAAGCACACTCTAGATAAAGAAGGTCCTTCTTTCCTTCAAAAGTACACACTGAGAGCCTAATAATACCTCAAAACAATGAGTGCACTTTGAGACTATGAGCGCGCTCCTTTGGCACGAAGAATTGTGCCCTCCTTAAGCATATGGTGCACTTATGAAGCATGAAGCTTCATTATTCTCGTAGAGAGCATGGCACACTCACCAAGCACAAAGCCTTAGAGCAAATGGTGTAATCGTGAAGCTTCATCCTTCCCTTTGAGTGTATGGTTCACTCATGAAGCTTGAAGAGTGAGTGCACTGCTTTGGTATGAAGAAATGTTCCCTCTTTAAGTGCATGAACACATCCTAAAGGCTTGAGTATTTATCCTTCGTCTCTTCAGCATGCACCCTTACGTCGTCCTTGAGTGCATGAGTGCAACTTGAAGGCTTGAATTTTTTCCCTTCATCCCTTCGGCATGCTGCAGTGCACCATCCTTGTCCTTGAGTGAAAGTCCATGAAGGCCTGAAGGCCTGAAGCCTTACTACTTCATCTCTTCATTTGTTCCCTTGATTTCTCTCTCCCTTGTTTGAGTGCGCTCACCTTGAAGGCCTCTTGTGAGCCTTTATGAGTTTGATTGTGCCCTTCTAATTAAACCTCCTTCTTTTAATCCTCTCATAGGCCTATCATGAGTTGATCATTCCATGAGATAAGCAGTGATAAAATAGATGTTTTAAGATTGATTTTGCCTTGTCATGAATTATCTTCATTCGCAAGAGTACTATCTCATTATGATAAAGAGATTCTTATGCAAATAACAAAGAGAAATCATAAATAAGCACCTATAGATAAGAAGGAGAAAAAGGAATGGTCATGGAGACATGAAGCAGATCATGGATCTAGATTAAATAATAATAATAAAAGATGACATTGCATGATGATTCAGATATTGATCAAAGACCCTTTGGAGGGTGAAGATGAGCAACAAAGTGGACCTTTCATGAAGATGAATCATATATCATATCTATCATCAAGAATGCAAGATGAAACATCAAGGAAGATAGCTTGGCATTGCCACCTCATCACGAATCTCATGTCATCATTCTCAAGTTATAATTTGCACCAATGTCATCATAATAGTTAATGTGTGTCCATGTGTCTTGCCACATCATGTGAAATATGATGTATTCTAAAGAAAGTACAAAGTGTAATGTGTGGAAGTCCAAGAGCCATAATTGGAACATGAAGAGTCACATAGTCATATATGGACAAATATTGTATAAAAGTCCAAAAGTCATTAGAAGTTCAAGACTTGTTTAGAAGTCAAAAAGACACATTGGGGGTCCAAGAGTCATGAGGGTAATTCAAGAGTCACAAATATATGAAAGATAATTCCCCTTATTATAAAAGCAACCTCAAACTCAATAAAGAGGTTTTTGAGGCTTAAGTTTGGAGAGCTAGTCTTGGCTTCCCTACTTGGCATAGGAGAGAAAATTATTCTTTGGAGAAGTAAGAAGTGACTTAATGTTCCACTACTAGAACTAGTGCCTCATCACTGTAATTGTATACTTGGATATTTCACCTAATTGAATTAAATGAGCCAACACATTTTCATGCATGTATTGCAAATGTTTTATGACTATTCTTGGGATGTTTACATTATATGTTGTGTTCATATGTACTAGAGAAATTGAACTATTTCGATGGCTTTGGTACTTATCTTGTTGAATGTGTGTTGTATTCGCTTTACAATCATTATGTGAATTATTTTACTAACGAATATTTTTATTCTCTCGCCTGTCTCTCTTAGGTTAGTATTATTACTTCCTTTGAGAGACTCACTTTTTTTCTCCCACTTGTGAAGGTCTCCTTTTACACATTGCAATCAATGTTTCACAATGTCAACTTACTTGCTTGAACAAGGTTTATGTATATAATCTCTTACATTATCTGTTGAAACCGAAACAAGCCTTTGTGTTATGTTGGTTGGGCTGATACTCAGTATGGGGCTCCTACTCCAAATGATGTGAGTTCTAATTGGGACTTCACACTGGGGATACCTCCTTTGTGTTGGTAGTATCTAGCATCATTAGCAACTTCCTAGGTTCCTAAATTTGGCATACAATCTTCATTTGGTGCACATGATATGTCATTAGAAATATCCATCCAAGGAAAACAACTTTCGACTGCAAACCCCTTTCGTAGGCTATGTGTTTGCCCATTTTCCAAAAATAAGGTCATTTAGGGTGTCAAAACAGATTTGGAAGTTTAGGACCCAAAAAACTACCAAAAATAGAATGTATGAAGGAAAATAGGAAAATGGAAGGAATGGTGTTAGGGATCCAAGTGGCATAGGTGGGTGGTCACCAATATCCACCTAGATCATTTGATATTCTAGGAGATGACTTTCAATTGGAAGAGTATTTTAAGGAGGAAACCACATCTGAAAATTCATGTCCTTGCCTCTATTAACTAGATGATCACCATCTATTTAATGTAGGATTTATTAGTCGTACATCCATGTATTTTACTTTATTTTTGGTGTCTATGTTGTTCTCTGTTGAGAAATTTTGGAGGCCCACTCCCCTGCTAGTTGATCCCACTACTTTTATTGAATCCTAAAGTTGATCTTTTACTCTGAGATAGACTTGATAGTATTGGGATTTTCGTTGGATCAATATTCTTCCTTTCTTCAATATAATTTATCAAATTTTGTTCATTATGGTCTAATATTTCTCCCTACTCTTTTGGTTTAATTGTTAAAGCATCCAATAGAAGCTTGTCATCCTCGATTATAACACCTAGATTACCTTAAGGGGTTTTTCTTTTTTTGTGATGCTACTTTTTTTTTGTTAATGTTGCCTTCTCTTGGGTCAAGAATCGTAATATCTTTTGAGATAGAGAGATCTCCCTCATGATTTGAGGGAAACAAAAAGTTGTTTTTGGATTGAAGAGGCTTTCCTATTCATTTAATAGGTGGGATTTGTTTGGATTGATTTCTTAGTTTGGTCACAGATCATCTAAAGCTCTCTCGATCTTTCGGATGAAGATATTTCTTGGTCTCTTCTTGGAGAAGCAGGTATTCCTAGAATAAGTGATCATATTCATGACAAAGACACCAATAAAAGGGCACATGTTCATACTATTGGGTTTGTTTCCAAGTTTCATCTTGGTATGAAATCTCAATGGATTCCAACAATGGTTGAGATATATTCATATATACTCAGATTCTAACATATTAAGTGTAGCACTCTCTCCTTGTGAGTTCTAAATTTTCACAAAGAATCATATGGTATTTCCAATACCCTCAAGGATTTCAAGATCCCAAAATTTTTTGGGAAGTGAGAACAATCAAACCCATACTAAGGCCACCAAGATTTGTTCTTTTTCTGGGTGATAACTATCTTCCCATAATTTCAGGAATAGCCCAACATTGTTGAAAGGTATGGATAATTTTCAAAAACTTTGACTTGGTCCTCAAAATGATTGAAAATGAATGTAAATAAGCCCTTTGCTCCTAACTCTAGATCCACATTACCTTTTGGTTGCCATTTGTGTTCTATCCATCTCACTAGGTCCCTTCCAATGTACTAGAATGTGATAAATTTGTAGATAAGAGAATAGTATTTCATATATTGTATGTTGTTGACAAATTTGGTGGATCTTACCTCATATTTAAGGTTTTTCCCAACTTTTATAAGCCACCTTATCTTGTATCGAAATTTAAATTGTGCCCGTAATGGTGTACTATCCTTATTCTCCTTAGCCATGGCTTGTGCTTGATGCTTATTGCTTGGATATGGTTTAGGGTTGTCATCTCTTAAGACAATGTTTCACTAGGATGAGCTCATACCTTCTCTCCAAGCTCGGTCATAGTTAGAAGTTAGTAATTGTGTTAAGGGAAGCTTTGTCGTTGCTGTGATTGAGGGGATCTAAGTACTATTCTGGCTGCCAATTTTAGATTTAGAAGAGCCAAAAGACCTAGCAAATCACTTCTCATAACTATCAATTCTAAATTTAATAATATTAAAATTTATTAAATAATCAAATTAAAATTAATAAAATTTTAATAATATTGCAATTTTTTACCAAATTATTATAATGGTGTATTTTTATAATGAAGTTAGATAAAAATTTATTTAGATAAATCTCTCTACGTATATGGAAAAATAATGAGTACCATCATTCAAATAATATTTATATTCGAAAAAGAATGATGAGTAGCATCATCCAAATAATTTTTAGATTCATTTACAAAATTATTGCAATTTTACATTTTTTATATCAAGTTGGGAACAAAATTGTGAAATTCCTTTTATTTTCTTGTCTTCTAAGTTACAAAGTTCACTTTGTTTCCTAAAACACACATGTGAACTTTCTTTTATGTAAAGAAAAAAATGATTAGTATCCTTTTTCCATTTTCCCTCCGGTCTTAGGAATCTCTATTTATCTTTTCTATGCATTATTGTTAATTAGGCCACGTCTCATTAAGAAAGGACATTGCCGTCATTATCATTAAGCATCTTTAAAGGAGATTTTGTTTCTAGATAAATATATATTTTATTTTTTTTATTTATTAAACCATATACTTTTATATAATTCTTTAAAAGAATTATTATTATATATAGTCTTTCAAAATAATTGTTATTATTATAAAATGGCATTTTAAAAGAATATATGTCATTCTTCAATGTTTTATTGTCGGTAGCTTTTTCCATTTTTATTATAGCAATAATATACTATTATCGGTATATATTTTTGATTTACAATCTATGTGATTATGTCATGGGTATAATATAATTTAATTGTCATTTACATATAAATAATACATTATTGTGGAAAGTCTAATCTCAAGGGTTAGCTCAGTTGGTCAAAGTCGTGCCTCGCCATCGGGAGGTCATAGGGTCGAATCCACCCGAAGCCTTTGGGGTCAGGTCTTGCAGTAGGCTGAGTGCGATTTAGCGTAGCTATCGCCCAGATTTTTCCGTGGGCGTAGCGATCACTCATTGACCAGGATGCTCGTGAACCACATGCGAAAAAAAAAATACATTATTGTGGAAAGTAAAGTTTTAGATTTTTAAACCTCATTTTCTTGATTTTGGTTCCATTAATTCCTCAACACAAATAAATTTAACTTTTTTCATGGCTTACATAAAATATACTATTTTTTTTTGGAAAATACGAACATACATAATTGGAGATCCATGGTAAATGAGTATTTTCTAGAAGTTCGTTACTCAAATTTTTTTTTTAATCTCCTTATGTCTTTAATTGTGTTAGAATTCAAGGGATTCAATCAATCAATTGTGTTTCATGTCGTTGAACTCACTAAATTGAAAATGTAAGATTTGATAAGTATAGGATTTCATCTTATTAACCAATTATACATATAAATACAATTACATGTGACCTTTGGATTATCCTTCCAAGGCCTCTTGGACTGCTAGTAACGGTCCAAGTTCCTCCACACCAACCCTAATTGATTAAGTGTCCATCAATCCCCCACTTAATCCAAAAGGTTGACCTAAGTTCAAGAATGGAGTTGAAATAAAAAAGTGGATAATAGACAATGGTTGCATGTGCTTTCTAAATATGGTGGTTTAAAGAAGACCACAAACAAAATGAATAGCACAAGCTAAAGACATCTATTGGTGGTGGCTTAAGGTTGGCCAGTATCTCTAAAACTTGGCTCGAAATAGTTCTGGAATAATTTTGAATCTAGCTAAAAAGTGATGCCTTTTACAAAATGGATGTATTCCTTAATGATTGTTTAAATATGACAACAAACTATTGTGATGATGGTTTGAAAAAGACCAAAAATTGTTCTCTAGTAGAAGCAATAAGTCTTCTATCATGTGGTGGTTTAAGGACAACCACAAACCAACTGGTATTGATGGAACATCAGTTTGTTTTTAGCTATAACTCTGACTATGGCTTTGACTAATTTTAGTTCAAGTGGTGGCTCAAGCTTGTTTTATATGACTTTGTAGCTAGCAGTTGACTATCAATCCCCCACACCTACCCCCCCAACCAACTAGATACAAGTTGAGAAGATGAAGATATATCCACTATATAATGTGTCAATATTTGAAAATGAACTCTATAGTATGACCAATATGACTTCTTGGTTATTGAAGACCATTTCCAAGAAGTGATTGATCCAAGCTGAATCTTTATTGTTGTAGGAGTCTTGTGTGTGGAAAAATTGTCTAAGACATAAGTATGTTTTCCACAGTGCTCACAAGGATGAAGATCAAAACAACGATCTTTTAAGTGAACAAGTCAATCACAATGTTGCCATTTGACAATATGAAGTGGATGGGAAAGAGGAGCAAGAGAAGATGAACCGTCTTGAAGAAATTCAACTCTCTAATACTGGATTGGTTTAGAGTAGTCTGAAAAGTGAAATGTTGAATCTTTGTCATACCCATGTCCAATTCTATGCTTGTTATTGATGACTTCTTCCCAAGGTCTGATGGTGGGCTTGGGAAGTTCAAGTCCAAATTATGCATCTTCATTAAGTAGCTTTTGAAATGACATCATTGATCTAACCAAGTGTTGGATGATAATAGTAATCAATCTCAAATAGAGTATTGTTCTAAACAAAAACCATTTTAAAATGTTAAATTCCTTTATTATAGTTCATCTCAATAAAGCTATGATTCAATCTAGATAAAATAGATCTTATCCTATGCATCTTGTAAATAGGTTAGAAGCTTAGAATCAATAGCTTTATCGTAACTATAACATTAATAATAGACACTATTAAAATGTTCAATAACTCTAACAAATCCTGAATTCAAGTCATTTTGTTAACAAACAAAAAGTAACGAATAAAAAATGTCAATTTCAAATAAATAAATAACTAACTATATATATATATATATGAGAATTGAACTTAATTTCAAAAAGTTACAACTTACAGAACAAAACTATTCATAAATTATCGTTATTCTAGAGTGGATTTTCATCTTGGGGTGATTGTGGCATCGAATGCTATAAATCCTTGGATTACTAGATTGAACCAAAAAGCTACTTTTGAATCAATGTAACAGTCAACCCAAACTTCACTAAACTTGGAATTAAAAATGGTATCTAATCAAAGATGGTCAACACTTCTTTCCACCGTAACAGCAATAAATTTTCGATCAGTCAAGCGTACAACCCAAAAAAACAAAAAGCACCTTTTCTAGAATTGCATATGTTAAATCTAGCATTACCAGCTTGAATATTTGCTTTTGCAACTGTTCCCAAAATTCCAGGTACTGCACATATACCTACAACAACATACAAATGCATGTCAATACTAAAATATTTCACTACTTAGATAACAAAATTCGTAAGCTCTCCACCCATCTGTGGCCCCCATCTCAGACTAAACGATAATATGGATGTATTGAATATTTAATTCACACATTCCTCGAGATGTTTACTGTTGCTAAGGCTGTGGAGCTGATTGATGTAAACGAAAATAGCTACCCTGCATAAATCCAATCATCCTATGCCGTTACAGTTCTTCTAATAAGTGTAAAGCCCCAAAACCCCTTGATTTTCAATAACGACAGTGTTTTTTGAGACCAATTGGAGAAATCCGCCTTGAAGTGTTTGGAAAATTTTGAAACTAGATCTTCGACATGAGCTGGACGGATCATTGCAAGACCAACAAGGGCATGGTTTCCAAATTTGATGGTCGGAGTTGCATTATTAATAATAATATATGTTAATCTCGTAATTTTCTACTGAAGGTCAAGTCCTACAGTTCAGGACTATGGGGATCATCCCCTCCATAGATTGGAATTCAAATTCCAATTCCAAGCTCATAGACCGACCACAAAAATATGGAATTCTTCAGTCTAAAGTTGCAGTTGATGCCATGATACAAACTGATCGAGCAGATTACGTTCTAGATTAGAGAAGTGCTTATATTTACTCTCCGCGGTGTATATAGGTTACAACTTACAACGCTACTATATACGCCGCTCCTCATGCCTAATGTCTTCATTATTTGTCAAACAATCGTGTACTTGATGTTCGCTCTGGTTCTGTGTACTTACCCGGTGCTTTTGCATTGATGGTTGGAGAGACTGGGAGAACTGTGGGAGTGGAACTCATTTCTCAGCTAGTGGATAGGTCTATTGAATCGATAAAGGAGACCTGCTACTCATTTGTTAGACAAAGGAGCTCTTTCCATTCATGTGGGTGATGGGAAGAAGTTTTCCAGATGGAGGACTTTATGATGCCATCCATGTAGGTGCAATAGCTGTAGAAGTTCTGGAAACATTGAAAATATCATGAACTTTGGTGGCTTTACCACCTGAAAGGACCTCAATAGCTGTACAGAAGCTAAAATGTATAAGTCGACTTCTAGATAACTCTTGGCCTTGAGAAAAGATCGAAGAGTAAAAGACTACAGTGTGATTGTCACATTGTTATGGCCATCTTGAATGCACAACGGATAAGCTTGTCACGTTATTATGACATCTTGAATGTACAACGGATAAGCTTCTGCGAACAGCAACAGATTGACGATGGAAATTTCTATTTGATAGGGATGGCATAAATAGAGCAGAAAAGTACGTAGGTAAATAAATGCTCCAATAGCACGTGAGCGACCTTGGGGGCAACGCTGCGAGGCTATGGAGAATGCGTGAAAATCCGGAGTTTTTGATAGGATTTCTAACGCAAAAGGTAAAGAAAAGGTAGACAAGCCACTAAGGAGAAAAATGGAAACCTATCTGTTATAATATGTATTGATGTAGCAAAGAAACAATTAAGTTACACCAGCTTTGATACTATTATTGAACTCATGAAAATTGAGAAGTCAAGATTTGATAAGCATCCCATAGCATATTATCAACTAGATACATGTAGATACAGTTGTATGTGACCTTTCTATTATTTTTTCAAGGACTTCCAAAGACTATTCTTGTTCCTCCACACCAAACCTAACAAATTAGGTATCCAACACATGCTCATGGATGTTTATTCTTAGTCCCGGGAGAAATACTCTATATAAGGCATCCAACACATGCTCATGAATGTCTATTCTTAGTCCCATTGCAAGAATTGAAATTCATTTATAAATGTAAGGAGAAATACACTACATATATAAATTGAATTCTTAGTTCCATGGCAAGAATTGAAATTCATTTATAAACGTAAGGAGAAATACACTATATATATAAATTGAAATTCATTTATAAATGTAAGGAGAAATACAATATATATATGCACACATATATACAAGAAATGTTGTTCAATGTTTATGTCTTTTATTTTATATTAATTTTGTATTGCCTCAAAATATAATATAACGAAATAGAGTTCAATGTTGGTGGTTTCAATCTACCCAGTGGGAAACCAACTATTTTTAACACCTTATTGAATATGCAACTTGTTCAAAACACTAACATCTTCAACAAAACTAGTCTATCTGCTCAAATATCGTAATACAAAATATTGCCATTAGACATTCTAGAAAGTTAAGAATCTTAGGAAGTAATAAGTGATTGGCCTTTGGTGCTCGAACTTGGAGGAGCTTGAGGGTCAAATACACACTCGACGTGGCTTCTTAAATGTGCTAGCTTGGCACCTAATATTTCTAAGCAAACTTATTAGTTTCTCTAAGCACATTTGATGTCTTTCAAAGCAGAAGATACGTTGTACCTTTCTTCATGTTTTACTTTTAAGACCTTTCCCAATAGGGTCTTCATCTGCTAGTGAAGAGAATGGAGATGAGGTATTGTTTCCTTCTTCTCTTGGTTTGGCTAGGGACATGAATCCAATGAGAAAATTCCTCAAGTATCTATGAATAAAAAAAATCTTGGTAGTCTTTAGTAGTAAGGGATTCAAGTTAATGGATTTCGTTATAGGTTTTAGGAGGAAAAGTCAAATGGTAAGTGTTAGCAACTTCTTGCACATGTTGTTGTGTGTGATTCCAATCCTAAGGGTCACAACCAACCCCTTTGCGTCATCTATGCATTCGCTTCCTTCTCATGTTGCACAAAAGGGTCACACAATAGGGTTCCACATAATTTACCAGTGACAAGGGGATGAAGGTTCATATTAACCAATTTTAGCCATAAGAGGGAGTGCAATAGAACACTATGAGATTACCAATGTGGCGTAGGATAACTATTGGACAAAGGGGAAAAGGGTTCGCCACAAATCAGGGGCAACATCAAGTTATTAGCTTTTAGCTACCCACCGAGTGACCATAAGCACATTAGATCAAAAACATGTAGAAAAAAGAGACTAACTAGCTCACTGAAATACAAGTTGGCATTGCAGAAGACTTAGAAGTGAGATTGACACTTGAAAGAGCATCCTTTTCAAAATAAAGTCTCCAGGATTGAAGGTTTTGAGGAAACATCAACAACCTTATAGCTAGAGGAGAACTCCTTTGTTAGCATCCAACTTCCGTAATGCAACCATCTCTCCATTCTTGCCCCAAGCTCCTACAGTTCTCTACAACCCCAAAGTGAAGCTTGGACCCAAGAAGATTGAGGATACCATGTAGCAAAATGTAATTTTCACTAGAATCACTCTAGGATTACAATACTCGAGCATAGAGGAAAGGGGTCGTAAAACATGTTTAAATTCATGATAGGATTTTCATGCTTGTGCACACAAGGGTTTAGCCATGCCACACCCTACATTAATGGTCTAATCATTAATGGGATGTTGGGCTCATCCCCCAACCGTTCTCCCTTCATTCATATCCACCTCGATCAGAGATTTGTTCAATTTTTATTTATATGTATGGATGGTTTTTATGTAAAATGCAATTCACTTTCTAGATACAATTGTGGTTTCAATAAAACCAATGTCATATTTAACCCAGGGAATATGAGAAGGAAAAAAAAATTAACGAAAAATCCCATGCAACCTTCTAAGGCATAAATATTTTCGTAACCACTCTCTTAGCCCTCATCATAGAATACTCCCACATCATCGTCTATGCACTTTAAAATAGGAATCAATGAACCTCCTAGGATCAAACATGATCATTCAAGGCAAGCAAAGGGGTATATATGCCCACAATCCACATCCCATGATGAAGCAAAATTACACTGCCGTCATAAAGGGTGATCAAATGTGAAATTAAGAATCTTAAGGGAATGTAAGGGATCCTTAATCCCCCCACTCCATGTCACCCCTCCCTCTTCCTCACCTCTACGGTGAAACACTTTGTTGTCTCCCTTGTGTTACCCTCATATCCTACATCACCTTCCCCTCTTCTCCCCCACATTCTCTATCGTTCTCTTGTTGTTCTATCTTTTTCTTTCTGCCACTCTGCCTTCCATCTCTAATCACTTTGTTATCCAAATGTTCATCCTTCAACACTCTACCACCATGGAAGCATTTTATTGCATTTGTTGTTCATATGTCATCTATAGAGAATTTCACAGCCTTAAGCGAGCTCTAAATAGCTCGAATCGAGTCTCAAGAACACCCACCATAACACCTAATAATCTACTCTATAATTTCTATTGGAATAATCAATTGGAAAATCACTTGGGATTGTTGGGAGACAAGAACGATGCTTCAAGCATACACACAAAGGGATGAATATGGAAAATGGTGGAAGGATAATGAAGCTACCCTATCACCTCTCATTGAGAAAAAAATGGAATTAGAGCAATTAGACATTGCCCTATTAAAATTAGTTATTCTATTTTCCAACTTCAAAGGAGTCCTTGTAATGGATAGAATTTGTCCAAGCCATTCCCATGCAATTGAACCAATAGAGGTTCTAAGCATCAACATCCATTTGGAATTTCTAGATAGTGCAACCTTGAGATATTAGTTTCCATGTTTTGTTGTTTTCTATTTCTAACTAGTCATTTTTTCAAATTCTAAAACTATTCACTATATGGGGTGAATGAGCACATTTAATTTTGACTAAACAACTCATAAGGGTGGAGCGACTCATGTTTTGAATTAATGATGTGTAATTTCATAATCTATTTTGAACATTACATGGGTTATACAAAAGTAAAGTATCAAAGAAGAAAAGAAAAAGAGAAATGATATATCGTTTAAAATGAATAGAAACCACAAAGTCATTAGAGGAAATTTCATGCTAAAAGTAGTCTTTTAAGGAAAAGTAATAGTTAAAATAATAAAACAAGAATTATAAATTTTAGAGGGAAAAGAAGAAAACTATTTTTTTATTATATCTTTGGTTTATCTCCTTATAGATTTTCTCAAATTTCAAATGTATGCACTTCTTAGATATGGAATTAACGTTCACATCCAAATAGTACCCATTATGCGTATTTCTCAGAAGACCCACATTGATAAGAATTGAATATACAAAAGCATGTCAAACATGTTTTTTAATATATCTTCATTTTTTATCAATGTGACTCTTCTGAGAAGTATGCATTATGAGTACTCGTTGAATGAGAAATTGAATTATGCACTTAACGAGTGTGTATGCTTGAAATTTGAGTAAAACTATAAGGATATAAACCAAAAATGCAATTAAAAAAAAATAGTTTTCTTTTTCTTTAAACTATTCACATGTATCTCTTTTTAAACTTAATAGATTTTGATTGGTTTACATATTATGTAGATGAAAATTTCAAAAACACTTTTAGATTAAAATTTCCTCTAATACCACAATAACTTTTAAAACCTTAATGTTGAATACCACCATACTAATGCTTTTGAAACCTTAATGTTGAAAAAATTTTAAAAAATTTTAAAATCTTAATACAAATACTATGTTGAAGTTTCACATAAAGAAACTTGTAAACATACTTTCTCAATATTACCATCACTTGCTATGTGGTATGTAAACATGGTTTCTCAATATTACCATCACTTGTTATGTGGTAGTAAAAGAAAAATCTATCAGGGAAGAATCCCAATATGTAACATGTTGTTCCTTATATTATTCATACATTGTAAATAAGACACTAGATTTATATAAATCATTAAAACAAAGTTTCCATTAATCACTTTTATTTCATATTGCATAACCATAAGTGTAGATACATGAAAGCTTCACACGAAATTGAAAGAAGAACAAAGAGCTCCGCATAATAAAAAGCGTTGAAATCTCTATGGAAGTCGTTAACAATCAATGATACGACAAAAAAATAAAAAATGTGCCAGGAAATTAGTTAATTAACCGACCAGTAATATTATACGTAGAAAGCATCTTTAATAGTTAATATTTAACTATGGAATGATATGACAAAAAAATAAAAAATGTGCTTAGTTAATTAACCGACGAGTAATATTTTACGTAGAAAGCATCTTTTTCTTAAATTAGATTAATAATTAATATTATTAAGTACATATAACTCCACTCAAAATTCTTAAATTTTACATACTGTAAAAACATATAGTAAATCTCGTAGCCTGTGTATTAATATTTCGACCGTTTTCCTATAAACATGGGAATGATTGGTTAGTCAAAAAGGGATTATTGTGGTAGCAGGGATTCCAACCAGATCTCGTCCACTCCAATGAAGACTTATCACCACAGATGTCTTATAGTCTCTATTTAGATGTGTCATAATCTTGATCGGTTTTCCGATAATTTTGTGACAGAAGGAACCAGAAAGAAGAGGAGAAACGAGGACACTTCATGGTTTATACATTAAGCCTATTTGGCCAGCAAAGGAATGACTCACCCTGCAATCAACATGGCACAAGTTTAAGACTCTAGTTCAATTAAGACTATTTCAATTGTACCTCTCAAGTCTAAAAACTAGCCTAAAATCTCACATAAAATATGTGGGCTCCAATCTTCCTTGCAAACAAAAACTGATATAGATATAAAACTGCCCCAATTATTACTAAACTCTAAATTTCATAAATACTTTGAAATCATTTACTTTAACAAGGACATTTCATGGTTTTATTCATGAAAGTTTGCGTAGGGCTTGGTGTTTATTGGTTTAAATCTCATATTTCATAGAGAACGGTTAAAGATGCAAGTTAATTGTGGAATTACACTGTTCCAAATCCTTTTTTTACTCAACAAAATTAACCTCACCCTGATTATTAAGCAACATTAAAATTGAGACCATCCTATTTATTAAAAATAACATTAAGACTGTCCATAGCCTCGTTATGAAAACATAGAAAAAAATAATATTACAACCATACACAATCAAACTCAGACATGAAAGTTCAAATTGTGATTAATTATTTCATCGCATATCAGTTATTTTTTTCTAACTCTGTGCTCCTAAGCCTGATGATCCTCCTTTCTCTAACTCCAAACCTACACGAAGTTAACATAAGGTACGGCATTCGGGAAAAAAAAACACTAACAAGAAAATTGGTCTGCAAACATGTAAGAATAGCATGGGCAATAATGGATCTCAACCTCTATTCTGCAAAATTTCCAACCCGGCCCTCTTTGCAAAGTCTGCTTTTAATCTTTCTCTTAGCAACTGGATATCCTCCTAACTTTGTGTACCTGAATTCTAAAAACAGAGTTCATGGACGAGAATGTTGTTGGGCTTATTCAATTAAAAAATGAATTTGATTACCTCCCATATTCGATTAATTCGTGTACTTAAAATAATATGCCCGTTATTATCATAAATGCTATATATCAATATTGGAATCCCATGTACCATTTCTCTTGAACCCTACACATAGCTTACTGGACTTGCTTATAATGGTGAAGATTGAATTAAGCTAGTATTGCTGGAATGTGCTTTAATCTTTAATAGTTTGTGTGGTTCACACAAATAAAGGAATTCAACTAACAAGTAAGAACAGCTATATACTAATCATTGGTAATGATGCTGACATCCTCCCTCGAAGATCAATTGAAGTATCCAGTACTTCAGAGATTAAGAATGTTTGGAGTTTCAATAGCGGGTTGTCATAGGCCATTAAAATAAAGCTCATTATCTTAGTGGGCTTAGCTACTTGGTTAACTAGACACCCCCAACCGAGTTTTATTTTTATTCAACAACGACAATGATTATGCGTTGAAGAACAAAGGCTTGTCATCCAATTTGTGATGTTAACATCATACTCTATTATGTAATATTTAACGGCACATTTACTTTACATCTGCATTCTACTTGGATAGAACACTATGCATAGTGCCACAGAAAAGTGGGTAAAATTGAATAGGGTAATTTTGATGAAGGCTCATGAACAATTGTTTTTTCACCTGTTGATTCCCATTGATTGTTCTTTTAAATTCCTTATCATTTTCACGTATAAATGTCAATGGTTTTTGTTCTTTGCATTCATCTTATATTTCGACTATAACAGAGGGCCTGGTACTATGCCTACCATGCATACAGAGGAGGCTTTCTTTCCTTTGGAATAATATCACAATGTTTTGGTAGTTGATGCGTCTTCTTGGAGAGTAATTTTTTATGAGGGAAAACCATAATTAGTCTGGTCTCTAGCAGTACATCTTCAACCATTTAAACACTGACAGCAAGCAAAGTTCCAACAATAGCGTGATTATCATTCTTATTAACATATTGTGTCCATTAGATTGGCCACTGTCTCTAACCAAGTTCCACACCAATAGATAGTTGTCCCTTCACGCTATCTTAGGTAGGAAAGAAAGATAATAAGTCATGGACAAGAAAGAGATTAAGTCAAAACTTGGTTGCCTGGTGAGACTGGCTTGGGAACTCAATTAGCTGGGGTTCGGTCACTTGTTTGGACAAGAATCACTTGAACAGTTGACAACTGGACCGTTGTTTCAGTTCGCTACTCGCAAAGGAGCCATCATTTTCATCCCAATGTCTTCAAAAATCCCTGTTAAAATCGCTCCAATAGAGTGCATTTTTTAATAAAATTCATGAAGTACAAGTCATACGCTTGTATTGACATCAAAATGTACGATTTATCATTCTCTATGGCTGCCTGAAAATCCTCGAAATCCTCCGTTCACTCCAAAGAAAATTATAAGCTTGTTCAGCAGGAGAACAATTGGCAAGTGTTCTTTTCTTATAAAGAATATTGCATCAATAAAACATATTTCTCATAAAGGTCGATGGACTTGTTCAGCATGGAGTCTTGAGAGGACATGCACTACCAATGTCTGAAAGGCAGAAGAAATAGACTTCTGTAATTATAGATCTTAAAACTGGCTAAGTAAACGTTTCTATCTACTCTAGAGTTTCTTGAAAAACATAATCAACATGGTCCGCCCCATCTGCAAACTTGGCGGTGAATTGTTCAAAAAATGTAAGTCTAGTGCTAGGATTTATTACCTTTAAATAGTTGTTATTCGTGTGTTGAATGAATATATATACTGTATATTTTATGAGATATGCATTGTATATTTTGTCAAGTATGTTGAGTTTAGTTGGAGATGAGAAATTCAGTTCAACTTGATTTTATTCCCGATTAAAATAATGAATTTGCTTGATTAAGTTGTTGCTAGATTAAAGCTTGGGTGACATAGTGCATGTATATGTATTCAATAGTTCAATTGTTTTTCCAGATTAAAATAATGAATCTGTCTGATTAAGTTGTTGCTAGATTGAAGGTTGGGTGACATAGTGCAGGTATATATATTCAATAGTTCAATTAGGAAAACAATTGAATGTGTTGTAGTTTGTTATTTTGTTTTTTTAATTATTTTATTTTTATTTTTTATTTTTTCCTTAAATTTGTATAATTATGCAATTGTTTTCAAAGTTTATTCTCAAAAGGATTGGGGAGAAAATAATGAAAGAGAAATTTTGTACATGTAATCTGTATTATAGTAATTTTTTCATAAAAAATGATTACAATTATGATAGTTGTTTGATTTAATTAATTGTTCGAGAATTGGAGTGTTGAAGATCATTGGAGAGCACTAGTGATGTGCTAAGGGAGATGGAGATTGCTTGTTGGTATGTGTTATATTCATTGTATTATTAGCACTATGCATGATTCATGTGTTGGGTACAACTAAAGAATTATAGAGGCAACACCTCACCTTGTCTCAAAGGTCACAGTGGTAGTTGTAGCCCCTAATTTTTTTTTGCAAGGTAAGTTTCTGCATAATTTTTTGGTGGTTTTGACACTTGTACTTTGCTTTTAGAATTTTATAGTGCTTGAAAGTTCAACCCATTGTTTTGTAATTTTAATTAGGGAATTGTAGTTGTATTTCAAATCCAATATTAATGCATTGGGGGTTTATGGATGTCATGAGATATACATATTGTATTTTAACATTGTAATGTTCCAATATATTGAAAAAAATTCCAGACTACCTAGTTAGGTTTCTAGGATAAAAATATTGTCAAACTTGTGTGTGCATGTCATTTCAAATTTTCTATTTTTATTAAGAATCAACTTGTAATAATTAATAATCTAGGGTTCAAATGAGTAATAAATCATATAAGGTTAAAATAAATATATGGTCTCAAAGTAGTTTGGTTTTAGCACGATGCCTTTATGACTAGGTGTTTCGACTCAGACATGTGGAAAACCTTGTAACAATATGACATTTATAGTATCGGTTCTTCTGGTGCAAGGAAACAGAAAGAAGTTTAAATCTAGAGATCCAGAAATTAAATATGAAGATTTTTTATATTGTGTTGTGGAAGCTCAAAATTTAAGACCTTTTTTCTAGAAAATGATCGTTGTGGATATGGGTATTGCCCGGAAGAGGATGTCATTAGAAAATAGGGCCAAGTTGGATCAAAATAAAAAGAGGACAATATGGCCATGTCTACAAGATTTGTTATTACTATATGTTTCAAGAGAAGCTACAACAAGAGCATTGTGGAACAACGAGGGGACTTTGTATCAATCTATGTCTTTGGTGAAAATTTTGTTGAACAAATTATTGTCATCGATGTCAAAAGACTTGTGTTTATATGTGTGTGTGTCTTCTATTATATATATTTATATGTATATATATATAATATATATAGAGAGAGAGAGAGAGAGAGAGAGAGAGAGAGAGAGTATCCATGTATAATAAAAAGAAAGAAAGCGCATGTGAAGAAGGTGAATTCAAAATTTAAAATAAAAAATAAATTTATATGAAAACGGTATATTAAAAATAAAAAGTGAATTTATGCAAAGAAGTCAAAAAATGAATTGGTGGTTTGAAATCCATGGTTTTGAAGTCATGAGTTATTTTCCAATGGTATTTAGAAAATAAGATAAAAAAAAAATTAAGTACTTTGTTGTATCTTTTTCAAATCATCACATCTCTTTACAAATGGTTATGATAATGCATAAAAGGAGAAAATATTAAAAGGAAAGATTAAAGAGTGAAAAATGCAATAATATTATAAATAAATAATAACATTTGAAGGAGTTGGTGGAGGGACAATTGACTATCGTTTGTGTAATAAAAATTAACTGTCATTTGTGAATTTACAGTTGAATATCATTAATGGAGTAATAATTGCATATCATTCATGTAGCAACAATTGAATTTCATTTGACAAGTGTAGATATTTTGTTTCATAAGTATATCAAATGGAGCTATATGTTGATTTGGTCAAGTGGGGAGAAGATATAAAGAAGCGTTGAGTAGATATGGTGGGTAGAACATTTTTTTAGAAGTTATATGCAAGGTGTTGTCATACTAGCAAAGTGATTTGTGTCTCTTGATAAGTTGGTGCCTAGTGGTATGGAGAATTGTGTCTCGAGTAGATTGTTGTTTACAAAGATATAAAGGAGTAGGTTTGTACACACTAGGGTTTTTACTAGTGCGGATTGGTCTTTTTTTTAGATTGTTTCCTTCAAAGATTTATAAATAAAAGTTTTTTGGTTTTCGTCAAAAAGAGTTTCCATGTAAATCTTAAGTTTCATGTTCTATATTTAAGATCTCATATGTGATTTCCTTATGGTTGATTAATGTTTAAATAAGTAAAAATATATTGTCTCAACACAATTCCCCCGCCTCTCACCTTCTTAGTATAAGCATGTTCTCACCAATTAGTAGTTTCAAAAATAATCTAACTATTGGAAGGTAGATCTTGGGAGCACACATGGCTAGTCAAGAAGGTTAATTTACAAACTAAGCTTAGTCGTTTGATGGAAAAACTCTACATTATGTATTATAAGGATGTATACTTATATAAAACTCTTGCCTTTGATATTTGGAAATCTTGTTCTATTGGTTATAAAGCTCCAACACCTCCACTAATATATTAGGCTAGAAAAGTTTTAGTGTACACAATCCAAAAGTCATGTATGATGTCGTGCGGTATATCAAAACTAGAGTTTGTTGAGGTGAATTATTCTGAATTGGATAAAGAAATTTGGTACAAATGTCAATATATCTATGAAGACGATGACAAGGTTAACAAGGTAAATTTCTAAATGCATATAAGGTTATTTAAGAGTTTGAAAAAGAAAATAAATAAAATATTTTCCTATCTCCTTAATGTAGATGGAAGTCTTAACACCATTAGAGGACTCAATGAAAATTTAACTTGAATAACACATGAATGTACACAAGTTGTTAATATAACTCCGTTTAAAATATGATGCAACGTTTCTTTTATGAAAGAAATGAAGGAACTTAATAAATTGATAATGAATGAATGAGATTCTCATGGAATATGAAATAAGGACTAAGAAACAAAAAACATTAACTCAAGAAGCGACCTTCAAAGCTTCGAAGAAGATGAAGAATAGAGAGCGTCAATCAAGCAATATCTTCAGTAGTGAATCAAATGCAAAGGAGTCACATTTTGTGAAGAAACTCAAAAAGGGACTTAGAAAATACAAATGTAAGCTACCCTTTAAATGCATTAATTGTAGGGAACATGTTTTTCAACTAATTTTCCACACACAAAGGATTAAAGTAGCGATGATGAAGAAGTTCATAACTTAAATAAAATAAGAAAAAACAATCAATACAAAACTATCCATAACCAAGATGAGCATGAAAAGAAGAAGAACCCTAATAAGAAAAAGAAGAGTCTCTACTTAAAATGGGTTAGCGAGTCACTTGAAGAGAGAAGTGAAAGCATTTTCGTAGTGATAGAGAAGAAAATCTCTTTATGTAACTCAAAACAAAGATTGATATGTTTGGGAGAGTGAATGCAAAGGAAAATAAATAATGGATTCTAAAGAAAAATAAAAGAAAATTCCAAAATATATAAGGAGTTGGATCTTGAAGAACTCATTTTTTCCTTAAGTGAATTAAATAATCTTAGTAAAAAAAAATTGAAGCAAAAGAAACAACTACAAGAAATATGAAAAGAAGGATTGTGACGCAAAGGAAAATATGCCACAAAGCCTTGAAGATGCTGATAATTCTAGTAATATCCTAAATATTCAACTATAAGAGGAAAAAAGGATGGAAGAATTTGTGAAAATCCAATGGAAGGAAATGGAAGGAAATTCCAAATAACTAGAAGATCAAATATTTACTTAAGAAATGAAATAGAGAAAATAATGAATTGGTTGAATAGAATATTGAAGTTTATAAAGAGTCAAATATTTGAAGATATCATCAATTTTCAAAGGTCTTCATTCATTAAGAATGGTCATTGCTATGATAATAATCATATGAATCCTAAAGAAGATTTAAATTCTCAAGATAAAAATCCACAAACGAAGATGAATGCACCTAAAATCTATGTTGATGTTCTCAAAAGCTCCATAAAAATTTGAATGAAAAAAAGAAGAAAAATGGTGTCCTATAAAAAAAACTAACCTTCTTCCCAAAGATATCAAGTGTTAAGGTAGAAGATATTTTCCATCAAGGTGGTCTCACATGACTTGGTACTAAAATTCTTTGTCTATTGCTTTTTTGTAATCATTTCGGTCATAAAGAAGTGGCTTATAGAGCACATTCTAGAAAGAATCATGTATGGAGAAAAAATAGAAGTAATTATGGGTTTCAAATAGAAACTATGATTCATTTAATTCTTTATTTGATGATAATATTGTATGTTATAAGTGCAAAACCTCTGCACACATAGCCATTTTTTGTAGATGGGATATTATAGGATTTGCTAGACAAATAAGGGAAGAATATACACTTTCCAAATGAAGAAAAGAATCCACAAAGTTTTAGAAAAAGAAGTAGGAGAAAGAATAGAAAAAGGAGAAACCTATTCTTGTGAAAATGGAAATTCATTTCCAAAACATAGGAAATAAATGTTACATTGGAAACGGAAGTTCAAGCAACATGACATGTCACAAGAGCAAGAAAATGTGCCCTTAGCATCAATAATAAAAAGACTAGAGAAGGTCTTGCTTTTAAAGGTTTGGAACAAAATATTATTAGTGTTAGCCAAATGTCTAATCAAGGATACACTCTCACATCTCCTTCAAAATTTCATGAGATAAATAAGGAAAGGTCATAAGTAAATTAGTTTCAAATGTAAATGGAAAACCAAGGGACATATATATCCCCAATGAGATCAAGGGAGAAAAATGTTATATGGGACAAATAGATGAATGTTAGTTATACAATAGAAGAATGGACCATATAAAATTTGATAATGCGATGATATTCAGAACTAAATAATAGTAAGAGACATTCCAAAGATCACAAAACCTTCAAAAATTATTTAGCAATTTTAACATCGGAAGCCCAAAATAACGAGATTCAATTAAATGAGAAAATGAGTACTATAACAAAGCCATTGGAACGCATTCTTATAGATATTTGTGGACCTACAAGAGCACAAAGTCTACAAGGTGAATATTATTTCATGTTGTTCATTGATGATTACTTTAGAATGACATGAGATGTGTTCCTAAAAGACGAGTCTTAAGCACTTGAGAAGTTTAAAGCATTGAAAAACTTGGTTGAAAATGAAACTTATTTGAGAATCAAGATTGATATTAGATTGAGGATGTTAAACACACACATGGGAGTGACATAATATTAAAGATAAGCAGGAAAGTACATATATTATTTGACAATGATATACATTTATAATACATTTGCGTGAACGTTGGGTTTCACATCGGAAGGTCTCTTGGACTCTCATGGTTATTCACATTCTACACCAACCCATAGAGGATTAGGTGTCCAACATTCCTCCCCTTAATCTGAAGAGGTATGTATGAGTCCAAGAAGAGAGTTGTAATACAAAATGTGCAAAACACATGGCAGCACTAGGCTAAACGTGCTCTCTAAAATGTTGGTATAAAGAGCGATGGTTTAAGGATGACCACTAACACTGAAACGCTTAGTGCAGTTCCCGGAACTCTTCCAATTCTAGCATGAAGTTGAGGTCTTCTGCTAGAGGAAGTTCTCCTAATTTTTTGAAGAGGGAAACCTTGAAACAAATAAAGGTAGGTCTCACCCCACATAAGAGGGAGAAACTAATCTTGAAAAGGGAGGTCTCAACCTATGATGGTTTAAGGATGACCAACAACTTTGGAATGCTTAATGCAATTCCTAGAACTCTTCCAAAACTGGCAAGAAGCTGACGTCTTCTACTAGAAGAAGTGTCCCCAATTCTTTGAAGAGGTATCACTGACTAAAAGCATGCTTAGGTGCATCTTTGTTTCTGGCTACAACTATGAATCTCGTATGGTAGGTTGTGGATCAAGCTCACTTGATGTGGCTTTGAAGCTTGTATATGACCATCATTCCCCCCCTATCAAATAAGGGTGAGAAGATGAAGAAATCTCAATTGCAGTACCTTTCAATATTCAAGAACAAATCCTAATGTATGAGCGAAATATCTTCTTGGTTGTAGAAGCCCATTTCCAAGAAGCAATCCATCCAAGACGAATCTTTTTCCTTGGAGGATGTTTGTTTCCAAAGCATCTATTTGAAGAATGATTGGTTTTATGATAATGCTTACATGTATGAAGGTCAAAACAATGATCTTTCATATGGCCAACTCAGTCACAGTGTTGGCATTTCACAATCTGTTTTTGTTGTTGTTGCTGCTGCTGTGGAAGAGGGGTTGAATCTGGAATAGATGAAGGTGAACTGTCATGAAGTAATCCAACACTTTGAAACTGGATGGAATTTGAGTAATATGGAATATGAAAGGACATGTCCTTGTCATATCTAAGACCAGTTCTATGCTTGTTGTGTACAAGCTCTTCCCAAGTTCTGATGATGGGCTTGGGAAGTGCAAACTGAACTTCTACATCCGCGTGTAACTCTGTTGCTTTATTGGGCACTGGATCTGAATCACCTATAACATTATTGAATTGTTGTTTATGGGAGTCTGTTTCAATGTTCTGAACAGAAATAGGTTCAAAATGATGAGTGCACTACTGTAATTATTCCTGCTGCAGTTGAGATTCAAGTTGCAAAAATTCAATCTTTTCTTGTGCATACTAAAGATATGCCTGCATTTCAAAGAGAGAGTCTTTGTTGATTTCAACTATGTTTTTGACACTAGAATGCATTAGTGTATTCAGTAACTCTAATACTCCATAAAGTCTTCCCATTTTTTCAACAAATCAAACTCTGTAAATGTGAAGTGTCAGCTTTAATTAAAAATATACACTTATTTAACTTATTTTTAAAGATATTAGAAGTTGCTCCAATTTCGATTTGCACCAAGTTTTGGCTGAATTGTGAAATCATACAATGTTTGGAATAAGGGGATACATTCTATATACTTTAATACTCTACAGGAACTTCCACATTGAACACAAAAACCATGATGAATTTTAAATACAATGCCACAAATGTAGCCACATCGGTGCTACTATGGTCACACCTTCTTCACACAAGTTAACATCTTTTTTGTTTAAGAATACACATCTTTCTCACAAGAGATTTTAATATAGCATCAAAAGGATAGAATATTATCACTTTAACTTGCACCAATAGAAGCTCATCCTGAACACTCACTATATCATGGGAAAGAAATGTTCTAGTGCTAATCAAAATGAAAAATCAGAGAAATTGAAGTTTAGGTCGACTGTAAGATACATAGGCTCTCTATATTGTTACCAAGACAAAGCATATGATAAATAATATCATTGTCATCAGACATTATGAATCTCCATTCGAAGTCAGAATGTCTCCTTTCCTCCTTTCATCACCTTCATTAAACACGATACTCCTTGCTATCTCCATTCAAAGTCAAAATATTACCTTTACTCCTTTCATCACCTTTGTTAAACATGGTACTCCCTACTATAACTATTTCACATGTCCACCGAAAATCCTCTAGTTGACAGTTGGGTCGTATTCCTTCCCTCATTGCATGGTGGCATAACCATTTGTGACCCAATATCAAGTAGAGTAAGACCTCAACAACATATGAGCTGAAATATCAAAGTGTCAAGCTGAAGAGAGAGAAGCCCATCATGCTTTCGCTGCACAAGGGACTCCAAGAGATGGTCCTTGTTCCATCACCGAACAAGAATAGTAAAATTCCTTGAAAAGACAGTTAACTTTTGAAGAGGACAAATCTTTGCCATTTCCTCTCTATGAAGTTGTAAATGAGAGCAAAGACCATCTTCCACAATTCAAGTGCACTGTAATAATCAATGGGGAGAAGTATGAATCCCTTCCTGATTTCACCAACAAGAAGGCATCATGGAATTTTGCAGCTAAGGTAGCTGTCGAAGATTTGGAAATGCAAGGGTTGATTGTTGAGTTCAAAAAAATACAGCCTAAAGGTATCCTTGAAGACCTTGTTATAAGGAAGAATATCCCACCTCCGAGTTATCGTTTTACAAGGAATTTTACAGCAACTGTGGTTGTTAATGGGGTTTCCTATACTAGAGGTCCTTCAAACAATCAAAAGGACACTCAAAACAAGGTTGCACTTCAAGCAATCGACCCCAAGGTTGCATTTGAAGCACTTCAAGTAAACGACCCCCAATATTGTAATTCATTATCGCATGTTGAAGTTAATGCGAAAAATGATTCCAAATAGCCAACTGCACAACCAGATAATTGGGTTTCTAATAATCAGCTATTAGAAGGAGATGAATCTCAATTGGCAGGAAATGGTCTAGAAAATTCAATTTTCGACGATGCACCTGCTCCCGAAAAGGACTCATAGAAGACTTGAGCTTTTTATTTCTCAGGAGAAATGAAATTTCACTATGGACATAACAATGACATGAATGGTTTCCTGCAATGCGAGTTGGGCAAAGGAAAGAATACAATGGTATTGTGAGGAATCACACATAGCTTGAGAATAGGGAGAGTAACGCTTTTGAGATTCGGTGTCCGCATCAGCGAAACATTAAGTGTCAGCATTCTGACAAGGTAGTAGTCGAGCAAAGAAAACCGTCATGGGAATAATGCTTTTCAAGGAGAGAAATGCCAATGCGGGCCAGCCAGATATCCAATGCAAAGAATAACAATGAAAGATAGTGTTGATTTGAGTGCACAGTTACCATAGTGAGCGCTGAGTAGTCAGAGAATCAACAAGGGCATTTTTTTGTGAGGCCAACAGGAAGCCAATGGGAAAATGATCTAACAAATCACTTTTCAAAGAAGAATCTAAAGAGAAACGATCAAAGATAGTGAAAGAAAAATATGTTATAGCTGATGTGCATGAATTCCAATTAGGCACAACAAGGAGACAATCCAAGGAATCAATAGAGGAAAAGCAACAAATTTATGACTGTTAGTGAATTAATGGAGTGTTATGGATAGTGAACAGAAATGTCATAACTGATATGCATAGAGAAGCCACAAAACAAGTGGCTCAAATATGAGCAGGGCAGGAGATCGCCTACTCTGATACCATGTTAAACATACACGTGGCAGCAACAGAATATTAAATATAAGAAAGAGAGTACATCTATTATTCCAAAATGATATACATTTATAGTACATTCGTGTGACCATTGGGTTCCACATCCCAAGGTCTGTTGGACTGTCATGGTTGTTCACATTCTACAGCAACCCATAGAGGATTAGGTGCCCAACAGAGGAGGTAAATTTATCTGAAGTGAAGTTTAAGAGTTGTGTGATCTGAAAGGAATAAGGATAAAAATTTTAGTTGTAAGAACTCCATAGTAGAATGGATTGGTATAAAGGAATAATTGAACTATACAAGGGATGGATAGAACAATGTTAAATGAAGCAAAACTATCAAACAATTTTTGGAGAAAATAAGTTAGCATTGTAGGCTACATTATAAATAGAGGGGAAATTACAGTAAATAACAATAAAACTCCCTATCAACTATGGAAGGGTAGACCAATGAAAATTAAATACTTTAAATTTTTTGAAAGCAAGTGCTGCATAAGGAGAGATGATGAGTCTTTGGGAAAATTTGACTCTATAGCTGATGAAGGTACGTTTCTTGGTTGTTTATTAAGAAGAATGCTTATAGATGTTATAATAAACATTGCACAAAATTACGTCAAGCAAGGCATAAAAAGGAAAAATAAAAAACAATTGAACATCTAGAAGAGATGAACTACAAAAGATAAGAATAATAAAATAAATAAGAACAAATAGAACATCAAGATACAAATAAACCATCTAAATTTTGTCTAAAAGAATCAATAAGAAAATATAATTATTAGTGATAAATATACAAGAGTCCAAATTATAAGGAGATTAGAAGGTGGACAAAAACATGCATATTTCTACTTTCTATCTAAAATATAGCCTAATAATTTCATAAAATCTAGGGAAGAAAAGCATTGGATAAATGATATGAAAGACGTGGTAAATCAAATTGAGAATATTGAGACATGGAAATGTTTTCCAAGAATAAAGATTAAATGTGATTGACACCAAGTGGGTTTTCAGGAACAAGTTGAATGAATATGATCACATAATAAGAAATAAAGAAAAGCTATTTTGCAAATGCTATGCTCAAGTTGAGGGCATTTATTTGGAGAACACTTTTCCCTAGAAGCTATTGGAATGTTTTTGGAATTTATGTGTTTCAATAACTTCAAAGTATATAAAATAGATGTCAAGAAAAACTTTATTAATTAAAACATATAGGAAGAATCATACATTGAATGGCTATGAGGGTTTTTATTATCAGAAACCAAGGATCTTGTGTGAAAATTAAGAAAAAAACATTATGGGCTAAAATAGACTCCAAAACCTAACATTCATGACTTGTCAAATATATATAGTAATAAATATTCATAAGAGGAGTTATTGAAAATAATATCTAAAATTAGACAAAAAGAGAAAATTAATTGGTTGTTGTACTTTATATATATGATATCATTTTTGGAAGTAGTATGGACAAAATATGCAATGGGTTTTCAATGAAAATGAAAAAGTAGTTTGTGATGTCTATCCTTGGTCAACTATCATTATTCCTTCATTTACTTTATGGGCGTATGAACACATTTAATTTTGATTAACACATCATAGGAGCGGAGTGACTCATGTTTTGACTTAATGTTGTGTTATTTCATAATCTATTTTGAACATTACATGGGTTATGCAAAAGTAAAATTTCAAAGAAAAAAGAAAAAAGAGAAATGATATATCGTGTAATCAAATGAATTGAATCCACAAAGCCATTAGAGGAAATTTCATCCTAAAAGTGGCCTCCTAAGGAAAAATAATAAGACAAGACTTATGAATTTTGGAGGGAAAAGAAGAAAACTATTTTTTTTATTGTATCTTTGGTTTACCCCCTTATACGTTTTCACGAATTTTAAGTGTAGACACTCATTAGCTGTCGAATTAAATTCCACATCCAACTAGTACCCATTATGCATACTTCTTGGAAGACCCACATTGATAAAAATTGTAGAAACATTAAATGCACATGTTCAACATACTTGTTTAATCTATCTTCAGTTTTTATCAATGTGGGTCTTCTCATAATTATGCATAATGGGTACTAACTAAAAGTTGAATTGAATTATGCATCCAACGAGTTTGTATGCCTGAAATTTGAGTAAAATTATGAGATAAGCCAAAAATAAAATTAAAAAAATTAATTTTCTTCTCTTCCCTTTAAAATATTCACGTGTATCTCTTTTTAAATTTAATAGATTTTGATTGGTTTACGTATTAGTAAATAAAAATTTCATGAGCACTTTTACATTGAAATTTCCTTTGCTACCATACTTGAATATTTTGAAACCCTAATATTAAATAGTTTCTGAAATCTTAATACAAATATTGTATTGAAATTGCACACAAAGAAACTTGTAAAACAAGTTTCTCAATATTACTATGTGGTAGTAAAAAAAAAATCCACTATGGAAAAATCCCAAATCGCAATATATAACATGTTGTTCCTTATATTATTCTTAGCTAGGGAATACACACCCTATGAGACTTTAAATACCTCTCTAATTTAGATGTCGAGTTAGCTCTTATGCCGAAGGCAATAATTTGCATAATCCTTGAGTATGAGATGATTATTTAGTGTCATTTTAAAAATAGTTGTCATATTTTAAAGATTTCAAGATAATATGATATTGGATGAATAATGTAAACAAGGGCAACTGCGTAGTGGCAATCCTTGCAGGTAAGAGATTACTTTATAAAAACCATACTAACGTACATATGAAAACACAATGTCGGCATATGAAAACACAACATTTGCTTGCAACCCATCTTTCAAATCTTAGCACTTTGCCTTCTTTCAAATCTTAGCATTTTCCCTAGCTAAGTTAACGGTGCTGGGTCTTTACCTGCATCTGGTAGATTTGGAAGGCGTAGTTCTCATTAGAGACTAGAATTAAGATCCATTGTATGTTCTTTACCTGCATCTACTAGATCTAGAAGGCATAGTTCTCAATAGAGATTAGAATTAATATGCATTTCATGTAGAGGTTGCGAAATATTTGGGAGTGCACATAACTTGAAATTAGCCAGGTGCATTAATGAGAGTATGGGACAATTCCTTATGCATATGGGGGAGGAAACTTAGTTTGAAAAATAAACACATTTGGCATGAAATTTTGCACACTACGGAGACATTACAAAACTTTCCAAGTTTGAGTCCAAGTTGGCTTTGACATTAGGCACTCCAGTTTTGACAGAGTAATCATGACAAAAATTGTGTGTAAATGTGGACACATTACAAAACTTTCCAATTTTGAGTCCAACTTAGATTTAAAATTGGGCACTCCAGTTTTGACGCCACTCCAGTTCTTACACAGTAATCATGGCAAAAATCTTGTGTAAATGCAGACACATTATAAAACTTTCCAAGTATGAGTCCAAGTTGGCTTTGACATCGGGCACTCCAGTTTGATGCCACTCCAGTTCTGACATAGTAATCATGACAAAAATCATGTGTAAATGTGGGCAATCAACAGAAGATCATCCCTATCCCCGCCGCATAATCAAAGGATGGCATGCAATCAACAAGTCATTTGAGATAAGTGTTATTATAACATAAATCTGTTTGCTCTTATCCTTTACAGAAGAATTATGCAAGCTTTCAACATATTGGCCTTGTAATTCTCTTCATTAGTAATTATATAGAGATATGTGTGATTAATAACATAAATTCGTTTGCTCTTATACTTTACAGAAGACCAAATTATGTAGATTTAGTAGATTTTATGTCTCACGTATCGATATTGTTTTAGTGTCTTTCTGTCTGAGGTCTCGATATTGTTTTAGCGTGCAGTTTTGTACACTAGAAGGTTTCATGAATTATTTAAGATAAATGAATCCATATTATTGATAATAAGTTCAATTAATTTCCAAAAAATTAGACGGACAAGGACACTGTACCCCTGATGATTATGATTATTTCGAATATGATTTCAGAAGCCAAATTTTGTGGTGAAATGCAATGATATTTCAAAAAACGGTACCATTTCCAAAAACCTATATAGGTAGCTCGTGAAGTGAATCAATGCAATATGGGATGTACTATTTTTTGTGAGCTTGGTTGCTTTAGTAACCCTTTTTGTGAGCTTGCTTGCTTTAGTAACTCGCAGAGATACTTTGTAACACTAAGGTAGACACTTGCCCAACATACAACACCCACTACTATTTGGTTTCAAATAAAGTTATATTAAAATTTAAAAAAATGAAACATAACTGAAATAATAAATAAATAGAGGAATGAATAAAGTTATGTTAAAATTAAAAAAAATAAAACATAACTAAAATAATAAATAAATACAGCAATGTTTGGGTGAGCACGTCGGGTTAGATGCAATCCATGTGTCCCCATTTCATGGATTTCACTATTTTACTATAATATGTGAAGTCTCTTGTTTGTCTACCATTTCTATGCTAATAATATCTTGAAGAGGCGACCAACTTCAATGCAGACGTTCAATGGAGAATTTCATGGATTTCACTGTTTTGCTATAATATGTTAAGGCTCTTGTTCGTCTGCCATTTTTTTATGCTAAGAAGATCTTGAAGAGGCAACCAGCTTCAATGGAGGCATTCAATGGAGAATAAAGGGCTTCCTTCAATGTTAGAGAATTCTAAGGCTTTAAAGACTAGGAATATACTAGGAGCACTGGACTATGATATGAAATTTTGTCAATAACGTCTGAGGTTGGGCCCCTCATTGAAGCCATGTTTGTTTGTATGCAATATTTTAGTTTGTGTCCTTTGCATTTATTGAATTCTTTGGACAACATTTGTTGCATAACAAATTTCCAAATTGATTGATGGCCATTTGCATTTGTTGTGTGTAGCTACTTAAAGCTTTCACGAAGGGGCATTGTGTTTGTTGTAGGTTTTTAAGGGTTTCTATAATAAATTTTCACCAGAGATTTTGTAATTTCATTTTAATTTCATTGTTAGATGATTATGTGTCTCTCCATATTATAGATAATTACGATAATTACACAGGATAGAATCACAACCTGTAAGCTAATTCCATCAACCGTGAGGGATAAAGTCTCCCATGGAGATGGAGAAGAATAAACAGGCTTATGCCTTGGTCAATACTTTCAATGACACCCACGTTACCCTCACAGAAGAACTGCACATTAAGGCAATTTATTATTTTTTTTACTGTAGTCTCATTTCTTCTTTTTGTTACTGTATTCACATTTCTTCTTATTTTTGTTACTGTACAGTAGTCGCATTTCTCGCATATGCATATCATATAAAAAAATCCAGGACAAGAAATCAATGTAATTCCCAGTTATGATATTTAGATATATACCATTTCCAATTAATTCATTTAAAAGTATTCTTGTCCATAATTGAAATATTAGCTCATTTACGGCAAGTAAAACACAACTGAGTCAACAATATATTGCAATCAAGAAATACAAAAGAAAACACTGTTGCTGAAAAAACCATAGTATACCTTAGTGGAAAGTTGAAACCATTAAATGTTTTTGTATACATATGCATTTCAAAAACACCAAATCATTCCTACAAACACCAAATCACAACCTAAAGTGACCGAGACACCTTATTCAGCAGGTATAGCCTAAACCGAGATAGAGAGAAATTTGTCATGTCTCATAAATTGTCTTGGTTGTAGTAAAACATTTAGCCAATTACTATCATATAAAATGATATATACTTCAACATTACGCTAATCACTATATTACTATCATATAAACCTTATGAACCTGTATTTTATTGAACACACCTATATTTTACTGAACATTGATTCTTCTTTTGTGGTTTCAGGGTAACTTCCACAAAAACCTCGACGGGCGACCTCTTGCATCTGTAGTGGTATTGTGGGATTTTCCTCTTCTAAAAAGAATCACTCATCACTCCAAAAATGCCTTCCCAAGTGCCTCGAGGGAATGAGAAAAATGCAAGGAAAGATAAATATGAGAGTCATTGTCGAATTCTTGTATGCTAAAAAAATCACTCATCACTCCCTGGAGGGTCATTTGGAAGTGCCTAGAGAGAATGAGAAAAATGCAACCAGCAAGAGCAGAGGATTAGGAATGACAATAAAATTGCAACGAGCGAGGGTAGAGGATTAAGAACCAAAAGATGGTTATGTGGTAGAGAGTTGGTGGCAGTCAGTAGTGGCCATGGGCGGCAAGTGTAAACAATGGTGGCAGCTGGCAGTAGCATGTGTAATCACCATTTCAAACCTTTTGAACAAAGGTTTATGCAACATTGCTCCAGCGTTAAAAAAAAACTTTGGGTCACTTTGGATAAATTAATTTGAGGGCAGCGAGCACTTACAATTTTTTAAAAACTTGCAATAAAAATACTTGCCAACATTCTTTAAAAGCCAACTTTGGATAAAATAAGTTTGGCCCGACTAAAATAATATTGGAACACGTGAATTCTGCAATAAGGGAACCATTTCAAAGCTTTGGTTAAAAATATCGCGAAAGGAATTTGCCAATCCTAAACTTCGATTAGGAGCTAAATTTGAGCAAACATTTTTAGTCAAACAATGAGTCAATAGCTGGTCAACACCCAAGCGAATGCTATAGTCCCTGCTTTGTTGTATCCCTAAGTTGATTATTTAGTGTCATGTTGTATGCCTAAATTGATTATTTAGTGTCATTTTAAAAACAATTGTCATATTTTAAAGATTTCAAAATAATATGGTATGGGATGAATAATGTAAATAAAACAGTAGATTTATATAAATCATTAAAACATTTTTTTCCCATTAATCACTTATATTGCATGTTGCATAAGCATAAGTGTTTATAAAGAAAGCTTCACACGAAATCGAAAGAAGAACAAAGAGCTCCCCCAATAAAGAGCGTTGAAATATCTATTTAAGTCTAACAATGGAATGATATGACAAACAGATATTGTCAGGGAATTAGTTAATTAACTGATAAGTAATATTTTACGTAGAAAGCATCCTTTTCTTAAAATATATTAATAATTAATATTAAAAATAGGCTAATAATATATATTAATAATATAACTCCACTCAATCCTTAAACTCTACATCTTGTAAAACAAATATAGGACGACACAAAATGATAGTAAATATCATATCCTATGTATTAATATTTCGACCTTATGTGTTTTCTTATAAACATGGCATGATTAGTTAGTTAAAAAGGGACTATTGTGGTAGCAGGGATCCCAACGAGATCTCCATCGTCATAATGTAGACTTACCCAACTATAGTTACAAAATTTCTCAATTCACCCATGAGTAAAACTTAGGGTTTCGAATTCGGTCTCCACCGCCAAAACGTGGAATTCTCACCACCAAACTATAGTTAACAAAATATCTCAATTGCCCATGAGTAAAACCTAGAGTAATGATTGGTAAATTAAGGCATTGTTAATAATTGGTAAAATAAGGCATTATTGTGTTCCGTATTTAGATCTGTCATAGTCTTCCCGGAAGTAATGTAAGATCGATTTTCCAATAATTTTTTGAGAGAAGGAACCATGAAGAAGAGGAGAAACAAGGACACTTCATGCTTTATATATTAAGCCTATTTGGCCACTGCAATCAATACGGCACAAGATTAAGACTCTATTTCAATTACACCTCTCAAATCTAAAACTAGCATTAAAATAATCCAGGTCTTTCCCACATAAAATATTTGTATCCAATCTATTAGAAATTATAATTATTCATGCATGCTAGAGTTTGATAAATTTAGTAGTGTTAGTTAAGTCAATTAAGTCAAGTGAATTTGAGGTAAGTCATATTCGAGGAAAAGTGAAATTTATATTGTGTGCATGTTAAGTTATTTTTGGCGAGTATCTAGTCCAAAAAGTATAAATACCCCTCACTCCACATTGTAATCAATCATGTTTGTGTGATCAATAAAGAAGAGAAACAACTCCTATGATTTATGTGTGTTAATTATTGGGTTTCCCATCTATGTCTTTATAAATTGGTTCGTGAAGTATTTTTAAAATGGTTTTGTAAGGTTTATTAAAAAAATATTTATAAAAGGTTTTTTTCAAGGTTGAGAATGATTGAAGCATGAGAGATATTGTTAAGAGTTTATAGAGAAATTTATGAAGTGATTTTTTTATTTTATTTTTAAAAGAGAATTAAAAAATAAAAGAATAAAAGATTTTTTTATTGGGAAGAGTATTTAGGGCTTTGCAAAAGTTCAATCTTTGCCAAAAAAAATTGGTACGTCAAGCATCACAGATTTTTGGGTTCATATGCCTTGGCTCTGAGTTTCATTCAGAAAGCAATGGACGAAATGGCTATGTGCAATGTAGAAAAAGTTACATCTTCCAATGAAGCATGGAAGATCTTAGAAGAAGAATTTGGTGCAAGGGGGAGTGACATGCAACAAGAAAATGTGTCACAACTTGTTAAGTCAACTGCAGATCTAAAAGTAGATAAGAAAGACTCTGAAAGAACAACAAATATTGGAGAATCCCACTCAAAAGTGGATGATGGTTCTCAAGACCATAGATTTTAAATCCATTATGCAAGCATGCATATGATGAAGAAGATGCAACAAAGATTGCATAGAGAGAATTTGAAGCCTCTGTATGTGAAATAGAGAAAGAGCATATAAGTACTCAAAGACTCCATTGTAACATGGATGATGTAGATGATGGTGTATCCCATAATGAAAAAACATGTGGATGATGATTAAAAGGTGAGATGTGCATTACTGCATCCAGTAGCAGCTGAGTTTGGCATAGATAAAGCTATCAATAGAGCAACATGTAGTTTAGTGGATCCAACCATTAGAATTGTTGATGTTAAATTTGATGAAGAACCAATAACTGGTGATGAGTGGCTGGACATGATGTAACATAAAGAATGTATCGATATGTTTTTATTTGGTGAGATAAGCCCACTTGTTTCAAGGAGCCAATTGGAAGACAACATGTTTGCAACAACAAAGGTTTGTGAAGAATCAGATAAGGCAGACAAGGAAGAGAATAAGCAGGAAACTCTCACTGAAGAGAATAATGAAGATTTATTTAACATTGATTTTGAGTGTGTAGGTAAACAAAATAGCAGTCCATCTAAAGGAGAAGACAAATATTGCAGGTAAAAAGTAGCAATACCTAGTAATGAAAGTGAAGAGAAAGAGATGGACGTTTCTAAAGGCAAAGAGGAAAGCATTGAAATAATTTTTCAGCAATCAAGTCAAGAAAAGATAAGATTTTTCAATCAAGAAATATGGTAGAAAGAAAGTTGGAAATATGAAGCACAAGCAGCGGAGGGAATAAGACAATTTGAAGATGGAGAGTTTTGGCAGAAGTCCACAGTTAAACGAATATTTGAAGAGGAAGGTTTAGAAGATGAGATCAAATTGTTTTTCAACACAAATTCAAGAAAATTCAAAGAAAAATTGCAGCAGTAGCAAGTAAATAAATATGGAGCCTACAACAAGAACACACAAGAGAGAATGAAGCAATTTCGAGGATATAGAAGTTGGAAGAAAAAAAAAAGAAAATGCAAAATTGTAAAAGTTTTGAGTCATTTTAAGTGTAGTTGAGACATAGAACAGTAGACATGTTTGATGATAATTGAGTCAATTTCTATATTAAGCTTAGCAGGCATAGTTAAGTCATGTTAAGTCATGTTGAGTCAAGTTAAGTTATGTTTGAGTTATGTTGAGTCATACAGTCGTAATTAAGGGGGAATATTAGAAATTGTAATCACTCATGCATACCAGAGTTGGCTAAATTTAGGAGAGTGAGTTAACTGAGTCAAGTCAAGTGACTTCGAGCTAAGCATATTTGGGGATAAGTCGAATTTAGAGTGTATGTGCATGTTGAGTTATAAGCATATTTGGGGATAAGTCGAATTTAGAGTGTATGTGCATGTTGAGTTATTTTGGGCAAGTAGTTAGTCCAAAAAGTATAAATACCCCTCACTCGGTTCATGTAATCAATCAAGTTTGTGTGATCAATAGAGAAGAGAAACAAGTCCTATGATTTGTGTGTTAATTATTGTGCTTCTCCTCTCTATCTTCCTTACACAATCTTCCTTGTAAACAAAAACTAATATAGATATAAAATTGCGACAATTATTAATATAAGTATATAGAAACTTTAAATTTCATAAATACTTTAAAATCACGTACTTTATATGTTGATTAGATATGTCATAGCTTCTGTGGAACTAATATAAAGTTGATTTCCAATAATTTTGTATGGGAAAGAACCACGAAGTACTAGACACACAAGGACATTTCATGGTTTTATTCATGAAAGTTAGCGTAAGGGTTGGTGTTTATTAGTTTAAATCTCATATTTCAAGTTAATGGTGGGATTATACTATTCCAAACGGTATCTAGGCTCAATGTTGTAACATTTGGTTTCTATTAATTTAAATCTCATATTTCATTAAAAAAAATTAGGAAAATTAATTGTGTGATTACATTATTCTAAAGGGCATCTAGGTTTAATGTTGCACAATCTTATCCAACCAAATTTTACACAATCTCAATAACATTAAGAAAATCATTTTTCTACTCAACAAAATTAACCTCACTCTGATTATTAAACAACATTAAAATTGAGACCATCCTATTTATTAAAAATAACATTAAGAATGTCCTCAGTGTCGTTATGAAAACATAGAAGAAAATAATCTAACAACCATACACAATTAAACTCCGACATGAAAGTTCATATTGTGATTTTCCACTGTCAATTATTAATTATTTGATTTCATATCTGTTATTTATCTTTTAACTCTATGCTCCGAAGCCTGATGATTCCCATTCCTCCACACCAACACCTAGATCGCTTTCTATAACTCTGAACCTACACGCAGTTGTTGAAATTGTAATTTCCATTGTGCGTCAGTTGAACCGGCCAGCATTTAATATGCCCAAAACAACTCCCGAAAACCACAAACCACCTTGAACCTTCTTGGGACCGCTTTTGCGAGGAGTGGTTTTCGTACATAGGCGACCCGAGAAAATTTAGAGTTGACGCATGGCTCTCCCCATACGTCACCCTCTGACAGTTTCTCGGGAGGTAAAGCTCGGTAAAAAAGGCTCACCCAATATTCTCCTCCGCCTTCCGATCTACTCCATCAATCTCCACCGTCGATTGGTCCAAGATGCATACAAGCCTGCAATAAATGTTACCTGGAGTAAAGTTCGGTTAAAAAGGCTCACCCGATATTGTCCTGAACTGTTAGATTAAAAGAGTGGCTGCCCACTGTCAATTAAGTCAAAGCTATTAAAAGAGTGGCTGCCCACCGTCGATTAAGTCAAAGCTACATACAGGTCTGCGGGGCATGGAGATTGCGTGAACTAAAATAAAATTTTGGTTGACCACGGGTTTTAATATTAATGCATTTAATGAATTTGTCATAGTTGTAGGTAAAAGATTTTAATTTTAATGTTACGGAGGTATGGGTATAACATATAAGTTTTTAATTATATTGTTTTAAATTATTCACAGGCGTAAGTTTTGTTTCACTGAACAAGTAAAACACGTATTGTAATTTTTTTTGGTGAATTGTATTGTGAAATGAAACGCACAGCAGTGAACAAGTAAAACACGTATTGTAATTTTTTTTGGTGAATTGTATTGTGAAATGAAACGCACAGCAGTGCGAAGACGAAGGAAAGATTAGAATAGAGCATGTAATATTTTGTGTGCTGAAGTTTTTTTTATTGTAATGAGCAGGCACATAATGTTTTGTTTTAGAGCAGCATATGTAAAAATTGTTTCTTACACCAGTATATGTAAAATGTTTTTACAACAGTAAAGGTAAATGAAGATTTTACACAACAGTGTAAAAATCATTTTTTAAAAGAGGCAGAGTATTTTGGGTGAATCCCTCTCAGCATAGAGGATGAATATGTATCACTCTTTTTTGTTTTAATGAATTGAAATCTTTTTATGGTGGTGCAATACTCTGTTCTCAGTAAATTTTTTTTTTAAAAAGGCTTCCCTATGCAAAAAGATCCTGGAGTAAAGGAAACAGAGCATTGCCTCTGTGTGTTTTATTTTTGTGTTTTTGGGATTTTACCAGAAAAATCCCCAACAGTGGTATCAGAGCAGATCCAGGCTCTTTGAAGTTGTCAAAGAAGCTGAAAGAAGGAGTTTTTTTTGCTGCAGCAGTTTCTCAGCAGAGTGAAGACAGTAAAAAAAAGATCCAGGTATTTCTCAGCCAGTTTTTTGTGTTGTTGTTGAAGAAATAGTTAGTTATTTTAAAAAACAAAGTCAAGTATTTTGAAGCACAGTGAAGAATGGCAAGGTCAAAGAAGAAAGTCTCCAATCCTCCTAAAAATGTGTCTCCCTCTTCTATTAAAATAGAAGGCAATCTATTTGAAAACATTTTATTTGAGGCTCCAAGGTTCAATGGGAACTTTGATATATGGGAAATAAAAATGAGGACTTTCTTATAGTCTGAAGGGATTGAAATTTGGGAATCATTGATTGATGATAGTAAGATGGATGGAGAATCCAAGGAGTACAATGCAAAAGCAGCAAAGACAATCTTGGATGGACTGCCTGATTCTGTAAAGAAGAATCTAGGAAAATATTCATCAGCAAAGGATATATGGGACAGACCTCATGACCTTCACTCAAAGGGAGCACTGACCATGACCATCAGTCAAGAAGGAAATTCTGAACCCATCATAGAAGCTGAAAATGAGAAGGTTGATCTCATCAAGCTTCAAGTAAAAGAAAGGGATGAAGAGCTTGCCAAGCTTAAGAAGGAACTTGATGAAAGCAAAAGGAAGCATCATGAAGAAGTCATATTCATGACAAATCAGTTGAATAAAGCAAAGAAGCAGGAAGATGCCTTGTCAAGTCAACTTGAACAAAGGCATAAGAGAGTAAACAAACTTGTAGAAGAGATTGGACAGTACAAGGTAGAGGTCTCCTCTCTTAAGTCTGAGCTACAAGAATCTAGGAAGCAGGCACAAGAAGCTGAAAAGAAAATGGAGAGCAGTCAATCAAAGAATGAAGAAATCTCCAAAATGATGTCAGATATCATCTCCCTTAAAATAGTAGCAGCTGAAGCTACTCGTAGCAAGGAAGAAACTGAGGAATAACTTGCAAAGAAGAATAATGAGTGTGAAAGATTGGAAGAAGAGATTGTCCTCCTCAGGAAAAAGGTTGAAGGGATGAACAAAATCATGAAGATCTCTCAAGCCTTGGATGACATGCTCAACTATCATAGATCTCCATCTGATAAATCAGGACTCGGGTATGTAGGTGAACCCTCAAACAAGAATGAAAATGCTTTAAGCAAAAGAGATGTGAAGAAGCTAGAAATAAAGTGTGATGCTCCTAGTTCCAGCAAAGGCAAGGAGAAAAATCAAGGCTACAATAGAAGAAATCCTACTCCAAGTAGAAAACCAACTCCAAAAGGAAATGTAGATAATGTCAAAGAGGCATGTGGGAATAGTTATCATCAAAGAGTCCCAATGCAGAAACGCTTGAAGTACGTCAAGGAAACCTCCATCTCCTAGGTACCAAAGTTCATTTTTTGGTTATTTTTATTCTTGTTCAAACTTTGGTCATATGGCAAAAGACTGTAGAGAATTTCATAGAGATAGATGTTATGGTCCCCGAAAACCTCCAAGAAGCAATTTTACAAGAAGAAATCATGAAATTTTATTCATGAACAATGTAGAATGTTTCAAGTGTCATAACATTGGGCATATGGCACGTGATTGTAACTTAACATGGGCTCTTACACAAGCTAGACCCATGCAAAAGAAGAAAGTTACACAAGTATGGAGAAGGAAGGAAATACAGTCTGAAAGTCCCTTGAGCTCCCTAGCCAATCTAAGTTTCTTTTGAGAAGACTCTGCCAAAAGGAGACGATGCATACAGTTAAGGGGAGCCTGTAATTCTTGATCATCATTGTTGAACTATATTCACAGTAATTATTTGATGAAGACCTTCTTAAAGGGGAGTGTTGAAATATTAATTCCAACTGCCGTGCAGGGACAACAAACAAATGTTACGTGGAGTAAAAGTTTGGTTGACCAGCATTTCAGAAAAACATTAAATGAAGTTCAATGGCATTCGTAAATTGTTGGTGAAGATTTAATTTTAATGTTTGGTATTTGGTCACGGGAGTATGGCTCAAAATAAAAATAAAAATGTCATAAGTTTTTTTTATGTATTGTGACCAATGCAGCTGCATGAAAAAAAAGGTTTTTCCCTTGAGTAAAAAAAATGGAATGCGCAGCCATGCATGAAATTTTTTTTGTTGAGAGTGTTTATTTTATGCACAGTAGTGCAGAGGTGAAGTAGCATTGAACTTGTGGAAGCAGAAGTCATGAAGGTATGTGTTTGTAATGGTTGTTAAATGAATTATATGCATTGTAATGCAAAGCAAGGAGATCCGCACATCAGTGCGAAGGCAGAACAAAAAGAAAGAGATGAAAAATGAAATGGTTCGCAGTAGCGAATAAAAACCCAGGAGAGCACAACAGTGTGACAGGAAGAAAGACTTGTGGCAGCAAATCAGTAAACCAAAGTAATAATTTCTCAGCTTACAGCAGTAAATGCAAAAGTTTTTAACACAGCAGCGTGTTGAGAAGAAAAAGAATTCGGAGCAGCTTGCAAATGGAGTATAAGTTTTTCACAGTAGTGTGAATTGGAATGCATAGCAGCGTGGTAATTTTGTGGACCTCATGCATTGAAATGCATAGTAGTTTTTATGTAATGTAAAGAATGGATGTGTAAGGTTTTGTTAAAATAAAATAAAAAAAACGCAGCAGCGTGATGATGTTTGGTTGTTTGCTGGTGGGAAAGGAAAGGAATGCGCAACAGCGCAAATCTCATAATTTTTGTTGGTGAAGATATGCAAGTAATGTGAAGCAAGTGAAGAACGCAGCAGCCTAAGGAGAGTAAATGAAACCAGAAGACTTTTACAGCAGTAAAAGTAAATTTTATTTTTCACAAAGCAGTGAAAAAGAGTTAAGTAGATTTAGTTTTGTTGCGAGATTGAAATGCATTGAAATGCAGTGGGAATGTAATCAAGTTGTATGTAAAAAAAAAATTATTTCAAAGCAGTGAAAGAGGATTTCACACAACAGTGTAAAATTATTTGTAAAAGAAGATGAGTAATATTTTTGCTATTTTGGAACTGCATCTAAAGCAGTATCTGGTTGTAATCCCTCTATGTGAGGAAGTGAAGTTTTGGTGGATCCCTCTGTTAAAGAGGAAGGTGTTTTTTAGCACAGTCTCTTGGTGAATCCCTCTGTGAAGAGGAAGATGCTTTTTAGCATAGACAGGTGAATCCCTCTAGTTTAGAGGAATATGTTTTTCAGCATAGATAGTGGTGAATCCCTCTGTTAAGAGGAAGACTCTTTTGTAACAGCAGCATGTCAAAGAGTTGAGAAAGTCTCTGGGTATGACCGAATGCCCAACAGTTGAAATTAAAGGGAGTGTTGAAATTGTAATTTCAACTGTGAGTCAGTTGAACCAGCCAGCATTTAATATGCCCAAAACAACTCCCGAAAACCACAAACCACCTTGAACCTTCTCGAGACCACTTTTGCGAGGAGTGGTTTTCGTACATAGGCGACCCGAGAAAATTTAGAGTTGACGCGTGGCTCTCCCCATACGTCACCCTCTGACAGTTTCTCGGGAACCTCGGTAAAAAAGGCTCACCCGATATTCTCCTCCGCCTTCCGATCTACTCCATCGATCTCCACCGTCGATTGTTCCAAGATGCATACGAGCCTGCAATAAATGTTACGTGGAGTAAAGTTCGGTTAAAAAGGCTCACCCGATATTGTCCTGAACCGTTGGATTAAAAGAGTGGCTGCCCACCGTCGATTAAGTCAAAGCTATTAAAAGAGTGGTTGCCCACCGTTGATTAAGTCAAAGCTGCATATAGGTCTGCAGGGCATGGAGATTGCGTGAAGTAAAATAAAATTTTGGTTGACCACGGGTTTTAATATTAATGCATTTAATGAATTTGTCATAATTGTAGGTAAAAGATTTTAATTTTAATGTTACGGAGGTATGGGTATAATATATAAGTTTTTAATTATATTGCTTTAAATTATTCACGGGTGTAAGTTTCGTTTTACTGAACAAGTAAAACACGTATTGTAATTTTTTTTGGTGAATTGTATTGTGAAATGAAACACACAGCAGTGCGAAGACGAAGGAAAGATTAGAATAGAGCATGTAATATTTTGTGTGCAGAAGTTTTTTTTTATTGTAATAAGTAGGCACATAATGTTTTGTTTTGGAGCAGCATATGTAAAAATTGTTTCTTACACCAGTATATGTAAAATGTTTTTACAACAGTAAAGGTAAATGAAGATTTTACACAACAGTGTAAAAATCATTTTGTAAAAGAGGCAGAGTATTTTGGGTGAATCCCTCTCAGCATAGAGGATGAATATGTATCATTGTTTTTTGTTTTAATGAATAGAAATCTTTTTATAGTGGTGCAATACTCTGTTCTCAGTAAAAAAAAATTAAAAAGGCTTCCCTATGCAAAAAGATCCTGGAGTAAAGGAAACAGAGCATTGCCTCTGTGTGTTTTATTTTTGTGTTTTTGGGATTTTACCAGAAAAATCCCCAACAGGAGTTAACATAAGGTACGACATTCGGGAAATATACCAAAAAAAACACTAACAAAGGAAAATTGGTCTGCAAATATGTAAGTCTTTTGGTACATTCCAAGATCTTGAGTAACTACAATAACCGATTGTGTAAGAATCATTTGGTACATTTAAAAATCTTGACTGACTATAATGACCCTTTGGGCTGTAATGGAACTCAACCTCTATTCTGCAAAATTTCCAATCCTGCACTCTTTGCAGGTCTACTTTTAATCTTTCTCTTAGCAACTGGATGCCCTCCTACTTTTGTGTAGCTGAATTCCAAAACCAGAGTTCATTGATGAGAATGTTGTTTGGCTTGTTCAATTAAATAATGAATTTGATTACTTCCCATATTCAATTAATTCGTGTCTTTAAAATAATATGCCCGTTATTACCATAAATGTTATATATCAATATTGGAATCCTCCATTTCTCTTGAACCCTACACATAGGTTACTGGACTTGCTCATAATGGTGAAGATTGAATTAAGCTAGTAGTACATGGAGTGTCTTTTAATCATTAATAGTCTCTGTGGTTCACACAAATAAAGGAATTCAACTAAAGAGTAAGAACAACTATAGGCTAACCATTAGTAATGAAGCTGACATCCTCTCTAGAAGATCCATTGAACTATCTAGTACCTCAGAGATTAAGAATGTGTGGAGTTTCAATAGCCGGCTGTCATTGGCCATTAAAATAGAGCTCATTGTCAATAGCATAGCTACTTGGGTAACTAAACACCCCTAACCGAGTTTCATTTTTATTCAACAATGACAATGATTATCCATTTAAGAACAAATGCTTGCCATCCAATTTGCGATGTTAACATCATACTATATTATGTAATATTTAACGGCACATTTGATGCAGGAGCATCCAGCTCCGAGGAGACACAAAGTGGTTTACAGTCTCATGAAGAGACCAGAATACAGTCATTTATTTTTAACTGGACAGGTGTTAGGTTTGTCAGTTCTGTTACTTTATTTTACTTGTTTTATTTTATTTTAATTGTCAGAAGGTTGATAGGATTAGGACAATTATAGTGGTGCACTGTTACTTTTTAATAGGAATTAGTAACAGAAAAATAATTGATAGTTAATTAGTTCTTTAAAAACATTACATTAGTTAAGGACAGTTAAAGAACTGATCAACAGTTGCCCTTCTGTTGGGGCAGTTCTACCAAGAACAGTTATGTTTCATGGGGATAAAAGTAGAAAGAAAATCATTGTACGGGATTCCTCAAACAGAGAAAGAAAAATATATACAGTCATTCTCGATTAAACATTTCTTTTAATCATTTTTCTATTTCACAATATATCATCACTGTACAATTAAATTACATGCTGCATAATATGTTTCCTGCGTAACAACGTGAAGTTGGAGTAGCAAACAGAGCACCGACGAGGAGAACAAAATAGCACAAAGATGCAATCGTAACCTACAGACCAGAGGACGAGGACTGCGAATGCAGACAACCTTTCAGCCGGAATAAAGTAACGAACAGCGCAAAGCCAAATATACAAATTTCATTATCGGACAAAGTGAGAGTTCAGACACATAGATGCAATTCCAGGTAACACGAAACCAGACCCATATGTCATATTTATAAACATGTCAAATGCCGAAGTGCAATAAATAAACAGTCAAACCATTTCATTAAGCTACTGTAAATCTAAGTTAACACAGTCCAAGCATTTCCATTTTCTTCGAACGAAATTTCCATTAAAACGCCAGAGTCTCGAAAATAGAGTTCGGGCAAATATTTTTACAACGAGAGACCAAACTCAATACAGCAAGAGTCACCAGTGAAACCGGCGGGCAAGGATTTGAACAAACCCTAGGGTTTAAACAAAACCAAGCAATAACAAGTTACAGGAGGAGGGTTTCAAAACCCTGAACAATCTCTTCATAAAAATACCAACAACGACTTACAGTCTGAGTGCCGAGGCAGCTAAAATACCCAGGATGGGTTTCAACACCAAACAAGTAACAGAAATACAGACACAAGGGCGAGGCCTATGAACAGAACCATAGGTGAATTACACAGGACCATACATTTTGCGCAAAGATGATAGACTACCAACAAAGTGAGGCTTAAGAACTATAAACAAGCTACAGCTTAATTCGTGGAAATACATTACCCGTGAAGGACGAGCGGAGGAACTTGTTAACAGGCGTGGAGCACACCGAACGGCATAACCCACGACCTGGAACCACTTGCAACCACCATGAGAACAGGTTAGCGTTACGGATTAACACAAACAACAGTTAAAATTAAAGGACCGAAGGAAATTTGGGAAGATTCTCACCTGAATCTAAGAGGACCGAGTCGAAGACCGCCATAACCCTTAACCTCTGAAAGACCAGTGACAGATACGTTAGAACCAGCGGAAGAAGGGCAAAAATAATCTAGCAAGGAGCCATTAATTACCTGAGAAGCCAGGTTGAAGCGCGAAAGCTTGAGGAAGGACCTGTCAGGAAGCAAACTCATCAACCAGTGAATGGAAACAGTAAATGTATAGAAAGAAACCAGTCAAATACACTGTGAGACAAAGTTATTCTCGTATTGCATGAAGGGTATGCTCACAGGCTACCGAATCTTACCCCCATAGCTTCAAAGAACCGGAGGAACTCATACAAACAACGCTCAGAAACAGAACCACAAAGAACCAGAGCTCCCACAGTCGCAGAGCAGCGTATCGATACAGTGAAAGTGCGAAAATGACAAATGATTAGGGTTGGGTTGACAAAAGAGCGCCGTGCGGATGAAAACCGACATGTGGAGGTGGATGACCGATCAAGCCCGTTAAAACCCTAACCCGTTACCGAGGGAGCGTACAACCGAGTTAGGTCAACCATAAATTCTGCCAGGACAAGGTCCTGTCAAAGTAGGGATATTTTGTATTCGGCAGGAGGCCATCATAAGTGGTATCAGAGCTAGTTTCTTGAGTTAGAACTAATGGAACATGTAGAAGGTGAAGGTGAAGGAAGAGGAAGAGGAAGAGGACGAGTAGTCCGTAGGGTAGTAGATGATGGACTTCGAGAAGAGATTAGAGTTTTGCGTGAAAGATTGGCAGTCGTGGAGGCTGGGGGAAGAAGAAACCCAGCAGATGACAGTGATGAAGAAATAGCTGAACCAGAGGATGAGTTCGAAGGAGTGACACCGGAACTTAGATTGTTGAAGTCAGTTTTGCTGTCCAGTCATAAGCCAAGGCATGAGTTACCTACTTATGACAGGAGTTTGTCTGCAGATGTGTTATTAGATTGGCTGAGTGAAGTCAATAAATTTTTTGAGTTTGAAGAAACCAGTGAGGACAAACAAGTAAAGTTTGCCGCCACCAAGCTGAAAGGACATGCGTCCTTATGGTGGGACAACGTTCAGGTAGAAAGAAGAAGACTGCACAAACAGCCTATCAAGAAGTGGGCCAGAATGGAGGCAAAACTGAAGGAGAAGTTCCTACCGAAAGATTATCAGATCATGTTGTACAGACAGGTGCAGAACCTGAAGCAAAGAGGAATGACTGTTAGGGAGTTTACAGAGGAATTTTATAAATTGAATTTGCGAGCAGGGTATGTGGAAGATACCTCAGAGAAAAAAAAAACAAAAAAGCCCCCAGAATTTTTTGGGGTTAAAATGGCTTGAGAGGGGAGATTTTGGACGAAATTGGTATTCTTTCACCTCAAACATTGGATGAAGCCTATCAGTTTGCACTGAAGGCAGAGGAGAAAATAAACAGGAAACAGAACACCAAGAGAGGAGGTGGTTCTGGCAGGGGAAAAGGCAAGGATTATGGAAGAGGTAGGGGTGCAGGCCCAAGTGGGGAGGGCAGCAGTTCCAAATCTGCTAGTACAACAGATAAGGACAACAGCAACAGGGAAGGACGACTAGCTCAGAGAGGGCGAGGATTTAGTCGAGGCAGGGGAACTGTCCAGTGTTATCGTTGTCACAAAATGGGACACAAGTCATATGACTGTCCTGAAGGTGAACCAGCAGGTGGGAGAGGAACCTATGTTGCTCAGCCGGAGGATGTTGAGGAGACACCTCAAGAAGCGGAGAATACACCAGAGACAGGTGAAGCCCTGGTGTTAAATAAAGTGCTGTTAAAACCAGCAAAAGAAGTTGCAGAACCAGATCAGCGA
>APFE030583216.1:0-16683 GCA_000404065.3 Pinus taeda | reverse complement strand
CTGGGAAATATGGTGAAACATGGGTCCATGGACCAATTTTTCCCTTCCCAAAGATGTATTGCTTGGATAGATCTTTCTAACGAGCTATTGTACGCTTCAAACGGAGATTGTATGCCAAAGTTACGACCCCAGGAAGTTGATGTACCAACTTACCGAAAACAGGGCCCACAATTTGGCATTTCATCTTCTAGGGTTAGTTTTTTGGATGTGAAGGGTTTTCCATTGTTTCTCAACAATAAATAGGCCTGCGAGCCTCATTGTAACACAGTTTAGAGGCATGTAGCTGCCACATCTCTTCTCAGAGATAAGCTACCATCCCCCTAGCTGGTTTATTTCCATTACTGCTTGTAAGCATATTTCAATATTTCACATTAATGAAATGAAGTATTATTTCCGCTGCATATCTGTGTTTATGGTTATCTATGTAATTTGTTGCATTCATATTTAAATCCATATCATGTACTCTGGTACCACTTTACGTATGCATTGGTAGACTCACGCGTCAATTTTCTTCATGAGTAACCAATTTTTACTCATGTTTTTATGGTCCCCTTTGGGCCTCCCCCAATGTGGGGGCGTCATCGAGTAACCCTTGTTTAGAGCATCAGAGATGAGTCACCCTTACATTTATGGAGTCCGTTTCAAGTCCCCTTGAGTCTAGTTACAATTTTTATATACATATTTGTGTCATATTTGTCTCACTATGCTCATATGTTTCCTCCATTTATACTACTTCGTCTTTGAAAAGTGCATCTCTGAGTAAATAACCATCTCCGCTTGAATCAAATCATTTGTTGCCAAGTAAACCATGCATATCATGGTCTGACAAGGGAAGTCGTCAGTCTGCCTCTCATATTGTATCCTTTTATCATCATCCCTAGTGTAAGTCCATCAGTCACATTTCTTTGACCCTCATGCCTTTGTTGAGGAATCCTTATTTCCTCACCTCTAGCAAGCCCTCTTTTGTCGACTCCAAGACATTCATCCAAGAGAGTGGTCTAGAGGGTTGCGTACCTTGTTTCCATATTTCATCATTTGTTGGTGAACCAGATCACACAAAGGGAATCATTATTTCCATTTATCTTGATTGTTTCGGTGATTTAGGAGATTGTACTAGTGTTTCTTAGATGTGTGTGAGATGTTCCAGACATCATGAGGTGGTGACTCTTCATGTAGCTCCCCACATGCCCGGATGTCATCAGATCATCATCTAGCCTCAGATGCAATTCCACATATTTGATGGTTTTAGTTTTTTCCCCTTGCAGCAACCACAACATGCATGTCTCATTCATATCTTCAAATACCTTTCTTGTGAGTAGGGGTTCTTTTGTTGTGATCCCTCTCACCCCCATGTCATCCTGAGGGCCATTATGTCTCATGTACTCAGATCAATAGATGTATTTTATTCAATCCTGGACTTTTTTTCGAGGCACATTATGTATATGGGACTCATTTTATTGTTGTATCACATCCTCGCTCATTGATTCCAATGTATTATTTATCATGTATCATGTACTTTGTAGCTCAGTCCAACATTTCTCGCACACCAATATTATTTTTACTTATCTTGGTGGGTATGGGTATGCTTCCCCCACCTCATTTGAGATCACGTACTCCAAAATAAAAAGAGACTTATATTAGATTAGTAGGTCTCTTCCCCTCCATTCCTTTGGCCTTCCTTGCATTGTTCTCTCTCTCTCTCTCTCTCTCCTTTGGTGTCTTGCAGAAGTGTAACATACAACGTATTTCAGTCATACGTTTTTCTCCTCACACTCATACGTTGGGGATAAATCTGTTATTACCTAAAAAATGATCACCTAGCCATTTCTAACTAGGTGGATCGAAATACACCTTGTAGGATTAATGTTGTCATAATAAAATCACTTTCAACATAGTAAATAATTTCGTAAACCATTTTTATGAATTATTTCTATTTAAAATCAAAGAACCCCATGAGAGTAATTCAATAAATCATTATTCATTTAATTTTCTCTAGAAATGATTATTAAATAATTATTTGATAGTTATTTCTTAACACATTTGACTAAATCACCTAGGAATACATAAATAGATCACTATTTATTTATTATTCCTTAATCATATTTTTCGAATAATTGTTAAGCCATTATTTAATAGTTATTTCAATTTCACACTTCTTAATTATCACAAAAGAAATTAATAAATCATTTTATTTGTTGATCACTTAAACCATTTTATAAATAAATATATTTGACCATTTTGAATATTGTTTGCCTCTCCAAAAATATAGTAAAGTATTATCAACGACTAGATTTGGATTTGGTCAATAATTTTTTTATTATTTTCCAATTCTTAGTTTAGCTCAATATATTGTTATAAATAAGAGGGTTTTCAATTCATTCTTCACCATGATCAGTATCATCATCACCACTACCGTGTTGTCACATTTGAGATCCCACATTATTTCTATCTTTCTTTTTGGTTTTCTTCATATTGAGAGAGAGAAATAGATCATTGAAGCACAAGGACATCAAAGCACACATCCCATAGAGGGGTATTTGTAGACCTTTATTCTAAACCTCCTTCACCAGGTGTTTTCTAATAGAAATATTATTCATTTAAAGTCTTCCTCTACTGGGTTATTGCATTAGTTATTTCATGTTGTTCTATGTTTCGGGTTGCATATGATCTTTTTACTGCAGGGTTTTCTTATTTTTTCATTGCAGATCTAAAGTGTAAACAACCATATCCTGTTGTTAGGGTGATTTGTCGCCAATGACTTAATTGAAGCATTTTTGGTAAATATTTCTGAAATCTTTACACTAACACAAACATTTAGTTTTTCTCGGTAGTCATAGTACATAATTTTCCCTAACAAGTAAATCAAACTGTGAATCAACTTCAAGTAAAGATACAAATTTATACAACTTGTAGAAATGTCGAGATGGGTAAATGGATGAACAAAGAGGGGGTCATATTTACAATGAAAACCCCTAAAATGCAAGGTGAATTCAACTGATAACCCTAAGAGAATCAAACTTCCAGTCCCTAGGTGCTAAAATCCAATGCGATTTCAACCTAGCCTTGATTTTCCAGGAATGGAGAAGGCAAAATAGCCCCTAACCAATCCCATTCTTCAAAATCGGGTAGTCAAAATAAAATTCTACATGAAAACCTGGTGAACCGGGCTTAGAATGTTTATCCACTCTGTTTTTGATGTGATCAAGTATAATAATTATTTATTCTTTAAATTTTTTTTGGGCTAACTATTGAAAATGGATGTAATTTAAAAATTTCACCCTTCCAAAATATGAAACCCCTTAAATTTGTCCCATGGGCTAAGATTCACCATTAAAATTTTCTCTGAGTGGTAACATATTTGATTATATTTGCATGTATGATTACTTCAATCCTAGAGGAAGGGTTTTGAGAGTTCATGTCCCAGATTTGAAGTTGTGTTTAGACCACATTTTGGTTGTGCTTGTTTATAGGTTTTCTCCTACATCCAAAATTTTAACTGATGATCCATCCTCTACAGTCCTATGCTTCTATCTGATGGTATATTATTAATGGAAAGTCATATAAATCTATAAAAGGAGTCCTCCCAATATGTATGTGTTATTAATATCACATATCTAACACACACAATTTATGCGTGACACTCATCAAATGGATGTTGACCAATAGATTCAAATGAACGAGTCTTGTGCTTGGAAAGACCATTTTGGATAAGAACTAGTTCATTAGATTGGTAGGATCGAGGAGAAGATTTCTTGATGGAGTATCATCATGTTATTTATGATTTGATTCTCTTATGAATTTGTTTTTCAATCAGTGTTAAACATAGTCAAACATGGTAAAAAAATCCACCCCACGCATGTTGGATGCTAACTAGCACAACCACATTAGTAAATGTGGTTGATATATGTGGATCAATGAAATTTTCCACTTTTTATATCCCAAACAACATATGAAAATGGGGTCGATTGGCATATATCAACCATATTTACTGATGTGGTTGTATGCTAATATATAGAGTAATTTATATTTATTGAATTACAAACCCGTAATATTTTTGGTTCATTAGAATAACATTTAAAAAGTGTCCACACTACTATAAAATGAGAAATTAGTCACTAGGCGACTAAAAACATTAGTCACAACAACTTTTCTAAGTGAAATACTACCAAAAAGAAGAAATCTTAAGTGACTCGATTAAAAATGACTAACATAAATGACGTATTCAGCCCCATGTTAAAATATACGACTAGCTAATAAGTAATAAAACTAAAAATGACTAGGAAGAATGACTAATTTAAACTAAACTATGAGTAGCTTCTAATAAGGTATTTTGAGCTCTACGTGTAGTTCTCTGAAAATAATGGGCTAGCTACAACTAGTTGAGTTTATTGATGAAAATATTCACAACTTTGAGGATATTTTCGTTTTCCTTAAGGGTTAGTTGGTATTCCCTTTATCTGTAAACCTCATCTCTCCTTTACCTCCTTATATGACTATGCTTGTATTAGGGATGTCTTCTATGGTTTCTATTGATGCCCTAAAGCCAAAATTATCACTCTCTAGGCATTTAACATCATTAGATATAGTGTCTATATCAAGTGACCCCTTTTCTCTCAAATAAAAAGAAAACTTAGCTTCAATAGTGGCAACATCAACTACCATGGAAATTAAAAAATGGTTAAAATATAGTTATTGGCTACTCTAAAATCTAAAATTAACCTATTAAGAATTAATTTCCTACTACAGAAAAGGGGTTAAACAATTTGTCACGATAATTAAGTATATAAAACATAGGAAGCATGTCTCTAATCACTAAACTTCCTTGTCCTTGTATTTAAGACAAATGATATCCCACTTTGTGCCTTCATTTCCATCAAAGAAAAGGTGACTACTAAACGAAGAGTTCATAGGTTGGTCGTAAAATGGATTTCTTGGTTAAAATAAATTACCATGGTCGCATGTAACACAATGTGAAGGTAGGTAGAGTAAAGGTTCATGGTTTTTTTCTACCTAGGCAAGCCAATCTTTCCCCACTTTCCATGTTCAATTCATCTAGTAATCATTGGTTTCTCTCTTACAGAGGGAAATGGAAGAGTGCGAGTAGTTTTCCATCTATAAAGCATAGTATTTTTCAAGTAGGCATATAAAGGATAAATAACAATGAATGGTCAAGTGCCTTTGCTCATAATCACTTAGATTATGCTCTAAAATGGAGGAGGAAAGTGTGGATCCTTGATTTGAGTTCTAGTGTGGGTTATAGGATCTATTGTTCATGATGGACAAGGGTTTGAAACCTTTTAAGGAAAAGGAAGCCGAGAAGGGAAATGCTAATAGCATTGGGAAGTCTTATGATATTGAAATAGAAGGAAGAAGGGGATTCCAAAGAAGAGTGAGTTTTTCAGAACAAATCAGATCAACATGACAAATCTAGGCAAACGTTTGAGTAAGCTATGGATGAAATCAGAAGCTCGGAAGACAAGGGAGGAGTGGAAAATTGACCTAAAGAAATTAGGTATCACGAGTATTTTTTCCCAGGGCAAATTTGGGAATATTTGTAGAGGATTTAATGATGCAAAATACATTGCATATATGTTTATTTCCTTTTCTTCTATTCTTTGAGCTCATTTGTTTGATAAAATTTAGTCTATTGGAAGTTAATTTTGAATAGAATTACTTCATATAAGCGTATTTTTTTGGACTAAAGACAATTTAAGAGAATGTACAAGCCTTGGAATATTTCAAAAGGATGTTTCACTTATCATTGAAAGGCTTCAAATATTATGTCCATATGAAGAAAACCATATTATTGTATTTTATGCAGTGGGTTTCACTCTTTAGCTTCTGGATTCTTTCGCAAGAAGTGTGCGATTTTGTTGTAGCACATACCAATATACCCAAAAATGTGAGGGGCACTTTCCAGGAGTCACATCCCAAATACCTTGATTGCTACAAAACTATCTAAACTAGTTATCTACCTCTTGTTTAATTATCCAACCAAACTTATTGTTGTGTATTATCATTGAGAAAATCAAAGGACAAGCCTATGGCATATGCATGCAAGTTTATTGGTTGTGAGGTTCAGTATTAAAAGCCTAGCAAAGGTTGTTATTTTTCAGTCAAAATAGTTAGTATATTGAGCTTATTCCCATTCTCAATAGTATATAGGAAGGCATAAGTGCAATTTGCACCAAAAACGGAATGAACAGATAAATTCCACTCTATGCAATACATGCAATATTCATATTAGCATCCATAATTTCAAATTTATTTGGACTTAGAAAATGAAAAGTTATCATCTTTCACTATAATTTTGGTCACCTACATATTTGACTAATGGTCATCCTTTTCATTAAACTTTCTGAGGTGTAGAAGAAGGGACACAATGGAAGTAAATCAACCTACCTTTTGAAACTATTTTGTAGCAAGATGTGGAGGTCCCTACCAACAACATTGGAAGAACTAATGATCTTATCTTAGCTCTCTCATATTTCAAAGATGGTCCACTCTCATATCAGAATTCCTATGAATATAAAACAACACATAAGTACTTCCTCATGGTGTGGTTTATTCATGATAGGAACATTATCCTCTACAACTATTATGATATATGATGGGTAGTCTTAGTTGGTGATCTGATGCAAGGTTTTGAGGCATATTTGGAATAAGACTATTTATATTCTAGAAAATAAAAAAATGGAATCAATTTTCATTATTTAGTATATCCCCTTATCCAATGTGATACTCGTCAAATAAGAAAGAGTTGAGTGTAGATTTGAAAATAAACAACCAACAAGTAATGTATTATTCCTTGTGTTCACCTTCATCTAATTTGTTTATACAAAGCGGGATCTATTCTAGAGAAGCATTCTATGGCCTAAAATACATTGGGCCTCATTTTTAAGGGTGAAACTCCTTTCTTGGCCAAGAGGTATGTTTTAAAGTGGATTCCACTTGGCACACAATCATAGGTTGCTTCATTTCATAAAAAAATTAATTGTTTTATTTTTTATTTTGTGGTTGATGAATTTATTGGTGGGGAGGCGGGGGATAGTTATAGTAACCTAAGTTTATTTATTGTACCCTTAGCCATTGTTTTATATTCTTGGAGAGATAGTTGGATGATTGTAGAAAGATCCTTAGCCGCCTTTGGTATTTTGAGCTTGTAATTGATTTTCATTTAGTATGAGTGATGAATCACCTAGGTCGAAGTAGTGGTCCCCTAGTTGGCACCTTAGCACATTATTTAAGGTCACTCCATTTGCTAGAGCTTTTTGTAACTCACAATAGACAACTTGACCATCCTGCACACACTTTTAGGGTGTATAATTAAGGGATGAATTTGCTACTCCTTGGAAAGTATGTGTTAGCTCACCCTGATATATTGGGAGTATGTTGACTTACTAGTAGTGATATGGACGAGAGTATGGAGAGATAGTTGGGTCATTGGAGAAAGATAATTAGCTTCCTTTGCCAGTTTAGAATTGTAATTGGTTTACATTTATGACGAGTGATGAATCACCTATATCGAAAGAGTGCTCCCCTAGTTGATACCTTAGCACAATATTTAAGGTCGCTCCATTTGCTAGAGCTTGTTGTAACTTACAATAGCCAAGTTGACCATCTTGCACACATTTTTAGGGTGTATTCTTAAGGGATGAATTGGATACTTCCTTGTCTACTTCTGGTATTAATGTATTGTATGTCTCTATTACATTATGAATTTTATCCTTTGTTGCAGTAAGTAACCTGTAACAGTCTGTTATCTCTTTAATTGTAATTTATTTGTCTTTCTACTCTTCTCTCATTCATTTATATATTGGTATTTTTACAGTCAATAATTTACTCCTAATGGTGCAGTGAAGTTGATTTCAAAGGATTCATCACCATATAATGTAATGGAAATGGGAAGCCAAGACTGTAGCATCACTATGTGGACCACAACTAGCCACTATAGGAAAAAAGGTCATTGGTGAGGGTCATGCCTATGATGGACCTTTAAGGTCCATCACCAATATCGCATATGGTGACGTTCCTTAAAAAAACATCGTTTTAAGTGTATATAGTGATGGTCCTTTAAGGTTTTCCACCAAAGCCATTTTCAATGACACTTTTGGTGTGGGTCATTAAAGGTCTGTCACTAATTCTCTCTTTGGTGACACTTTTGGTGAGGTTTGTTAAAGGTCACCAATTCTCCCTTTGATGAAACTTCTAGTGACGATATTTTATTGACCCTCACCAATGCTCTTTTTGGTCACTTTTGGTAATGGTCAAAAAACGTTCGTCATAATTGACAATTCCAATGATTTTTGATGGCGCTATGTACCTATTACTATATTTCTTGTCAAAAGATAACATTATAAGACCATTGTTGTGGAGCCCTTTTCATTATCTGTCCAAGTCCATAGTGGTTAGACTGAGTCAATTTTTTAAGAGGTAATTAGTGAGTATCATTTCCCTCAAGTAATAAAAATATATTTTTCCTATGGGTCAACAAATGATTCATATCTATTAGGTTTGTTATCTAGAAAATTCCCTTTAGATGAGCTATATTATTTAATACATAATCAAGCTTTGTCAATTCTATTAATGAGATAGACCTAGCACTCGTCAACACTCATGACACACCTTAACGTTCTTTGGCACACACTAACATTCCTTCACACATGGCATGTCTTAGAACATCTTTTTACCTAGAACACCTTTGTTCGTAGAACAAATTGCCATGATTAGGACTCCCAAGCACATGTTGGCATGCCCTGTAGTCCCTAGCATGCCCTGGAACACCTTAGCATAATATTGCATTGACATACATTAGTACTTCGCACACATTGGCACTTGGCATGTATTGGAACCTCTTATTAATGTGCCTAGCATGCCCCTTATCAAAAATATAAAGTCTAGACTTATTAACCCTCTTATATGTTCATTTCCTTGCATTTTTGCTTAATTATTCTTTTTATTGCCTTGAAACTCCTTGATGCATATTGGCATACTTTGACACCCTACACATCCTAGCATGTCATAGCACCTAGCATCTCTTGGCATGCCCTGGCACTATTTCGAACATGTTAGCACACCCTAGAACTACCTAGCACACTTGAGCACTTCTTAACATGCCATGATATTCCCTGGCATGCCTTGCTAGTTCTTAGCATACCTTATCACTCCCTCCTTGGCATGATAGCTAGCACTCATTCACACTCCTTGACACACACTCATATTCATTCAATTCCATGCATTTTGACCTAGTGCTCCCTTGTGTTGTCCTATTACTCCCTAACAATCCTCAGCATGCATTGGCACTCTCTAGTACAACTTAGCCCTTTTCGACATGCTCTTCCACTTCATATCATTCATCAAACTCCCTGAAACACATTGGCATGTGTTGGCACTTGGCAAGTATTAACATGCTTGGCATGTGTTGAGATGACTTGGTATGCTTTGGCATGCTTTAATATTAAATTTATTTTAGATCAATTGTTAGAAAGTAGATGAGAAGCAACAAAGGAATATTTGGCACTTAGAATGTACTGACACTTGGTAGTTGTCACTATTGGCACCTAGTGTTGGTGTGCCTAGCATGCCCCTCATGGAAAAGGTAAATTGATGACTTATTAACCCTATTATGTGTTCATTTCCTTGTATTTTAACTTTTCTCTCCACAGTTAAGAGTGCTTTAGTCAAAGGCGATCTAGGATGGATGACCTCTCGGGAAGTCTTGGTTACCGAGTGCAAGCCTTTGAAGTGATGATTGACACTATGTGATATTTCACTAGTTTCAATCACACTTGTTCACCCCTATGAGCATCACCCGATGCAGTGAGTGTTAAGTGGACTCCTTAAAAATCATGAGAACTTTGTCAGTTACGACTACCTCTCATGGAAATGGTCATAGATGAATGACTTAATTAACGTAGTTGAATCCCAAAAAAATGATATCTAATATAATGCACTACGAAAACCCCCAATACTTAATTCAAAAGAGTGAAGGGAACTCTACTTGAATGGTTCATGAGGCACAATACTTGCTAAGGTTTTGCAAATGGGGTAGCAAGCTAAGAGGGCTTAATTGTGGGAAAAACTCCACGGTTAAGGGCACTTGAGTCAGAGGCAATTTGGGATAGGTGACCTCCCAGAAAGTCTTGGTTACCAGGTGCAAGCCCCAGAAGTGATGATTGACTCTATGCGATTTATTTCACTAGTTTCAATCACACTTCTTCACCCCTATGAGCATTACCCGATGCAATGAATGCTAAGTGGACTATTAAAAAATAATGAGAACTTTGTCAGTTACGACTACCTCTCATGGAAATGGCCTTAGATGAATGACTTACTTAATGCGGTTGAATCCCAAAAAAATGATATCTAATATAATGCACTGTGAGAGCCCCCAATACTTAACATCTTAGCTTGTTTTACATGCCTTCACACTATCTAGCACATGTTAGCATGCCTTATCATTCCCTAACAAACCTTGGCAGTCATTCCCTCATAACTAGCATTACCTTTTTCCACAACTTGGGAACCTTACATTCCCTATAACACCTTGCACTCCTTAGTTTTCATACCCTCATAGATAGCCTTAACTTTTTTGTGACTTGGGAACCTAACCAATTTATTAGAAAAACAATATTTTGCCCAACCAAAGTCTCCCTTTCTTTGAAATTTCTTTGTCCATGACTTATCACAACCATAGGCTTACCTCCTGCAAGTCTTATTCTGAAATTCTCCTTGAACACTTTATCCTTGGGACACTTTGAATTCACTGACACTCCTTGGCACAACTTCTTATTCCTTCATTTCCAAGCATTTTGACCTAGTTCTCCGTTGTGTTCCCCTAACACTCCCTAACACTCCTCATCATCCATTGAAATTGTCTTCCATGTTTTAGAATGCCTTTTCATTCCTTCGCATTCCTTAGCACTCCTTAGCTATCATGCCCTCACAAATACCCTTACTTTTTCTTAGACTTGGGAACCCAACCAAGTCCTACCTCGACTACAACACCTTAACCAAGTTATAGTTACTACAACTATACTATGGCTTGTTCACCTAAGAACTTCTTATAAAAAAATCTTAGGCTACTCATGTCCAATCTCAACTCATCCCACTTAAAAAGTTACTAAGTCAAGGCTCACATCCAACCATGACCATAAAACAACTAAGAAACACAATTTACATCTTGACATTCCATAACACCTGACATGTCTAACAATCTCTTTGCACTATGTGGCGTGTGTTAGCATACCCTACATTTCTTGGCATGCTTTACTCTCCCTAGCACACCCTAGCACTCCCTGACATGCCCTGGCACTACCTAACATATAACCTTGTTACTCCCTCCTTAGAACACTTGGAACTCACTGACATTCCCTATCACACACTCTTATATGTTCATTTCCATGAATTTTGAACTAGTTCTCCCTTGTGTTTCTATGGCACTCACTAACATTCGATGGTACATATTGGCACACCCTTTCACCTGGAACATCTTAGCATGATTCCCTAGAACTCTAGCATTCCTTGGCACTACCTAACATATCTTGTCACTCCCTCCTTACCACACCTAGAACTCACTAACACTCCCTGTCACACACTCTTACTCATTCATTTCCATGTATTTGAAACTAGTGATACCTTTTGTTTCTTTGGCACTCCATAACACTCCATATCATGCATTAGAACATCCTAGCACATGGCATATCTTGGCATGTTTCCCTGGCCTCTAGAATGCCTTAGCACTACCTACCATACCTTGTTACTCCCTCGGCACATCTCTAACACACTGACACTCCCCATCACAAACTCTTGTTTGTTCATTTGCATGCATTAGTTTGTCCTAGTGCTCCCTTGTGTTTTCCTGACACTCCTAACACTTCCTAGCACATGTTGACACACCCTGGCACCCAGCACAACTTGGCTGCGTATCATCCTAGAAATATAGCATGAATTAGCGCAACCTAGCATACCATGTCACTCTCTCCTTTGCACACTTGTAACTCACTAACACTCCTAGTCACACATTCTTATTCATTCATTTCCATGCATTTTTACTTAGTTCTCCCTTATGTTTCCTTGGCACTCCCTAACACTCCTTAGCACACATTGGCACACCTTGGCACTTGGTACATCTTGGTATACTTCTGTAGCACTCTAGCATGCCTTGCCACTACATAACATACCTTGTCACTCCCCCTTAGCACACCTAGAACTCGCTGACACTTCATTTCCATGCATATAAAACTAGTGTTCCCTTGTGTTTCCTTTTAACTTGGCCCTAACACTCCCTAGCATGCATTGACGCCACAGCCTAGAACGTGGCACATCATGGCATCCCTTAGTAGTTGTCTTGTCTTAGCATGCCTAACATGCCTTGGAATTGTCTAGCATGTGTTAGTACTTCTTAGCATTCCCCGTCACACCTTGGCACTGCCTAATTGTCATTCCCTCATAGATAACTTTACTATTTTTGCGACTTGGGAACCTAGCTAAGTCATTGGAAAAATAGTGTTGTGGCCAACCCAGAGTCTCCCTTTGCCTAAAACTTCTTTGACCAACCCCTTATAATTGTAACCATAGGCTTGCCTCCTATAATTCCTAGTCTGGCATTTTCCTAACACACATTGTCCTTGAGACACCTGGAATTCATTGACACTCCTTGGCATACACACTTATTTGTTCATTTCCATGTATTTTAACCTAGTTCTCCCTTGTGATCCCTAACAGTCCCTAACATTCCTCGACATGCATTGGAAATGTTTGACATGTGTTATCATGCCTTTTCATTCCTTGGCATGTTGTGACATTCCTTAGCTATAATGGCCTCACAACTACCCTTACTCTTTTTGGGACTTGGGAACCCAACCAATTCTTGCCTCTATTACAACAACTTGACCAAGTTATAATTACTACAACTAGACTATGCCTTATTCACCTAAGAATTGACTATAACTCATCTTATGCTACTCATGTATATTTCAACTTATCCAACTTAACAAGTTACAAGTGACCATGTCAAGGCTCATGTCCAACTATGGCCATAAAAAATCTGAGCAAAATAGTTTACATCTTGACATGTCATAACACCTGGCACATCTAACAATCCCTTGGAGCTATGTGGCACGTGTTATCACCCCTTACATTCCTTGGCATGCTTTGGCACTCCCCAACACTCCTTGATATGCCTTGTAATTTCCTAGCATATAACCTTGTCTCTACCTCCTTAACACACCTAAAAGTCACTGACACTCCCTGTCACAAACTCTTATTCGTTCATTTCCATGCATTTTGAGCTAGTTCCCCCTTTTGTTTCCATGACACTCCCTAACACTCCCTGATACCTAGCACATCTTAGCATGTTGCCATGGCACTCTAGCATTCCTTCGTACTACCTAGCATACCTTGTCACTCATTCTTTAACACAACTAGGACTCACTAATACTCCCTATCACATACTCTTATTCATTCATTTCTATGCATTTGAAACTAGCACTCCATTTTGTTCTCGTGGCACTCCCTAACACTCCCTAGCATGCATTGACACATTGTATCACTTGTCACGTCTTGGCATATCATTGCGCTGAACTCTAGCATTCCTTAGCACTACAAAGAATATCTTGTTACTCCCCTAGCACACCTAGAACTCATTGACAATTCCTATTATAAAACCTTATTCATTCATTTCCATGCATTATTTTGACCTAGTGGTCCATTGTGTTTCCATGGCACTTTGTAACACTTCCTAGCATGCATTGGCACACCCTAACACCTAGCACATCTTGGTTGGATGCTACCCTTGCACTCTAGAATTCCTTAGCACTCCCTAGCATACCATGTGACTCCCTCCTTAAGACACGTGGAACTCACTACACTCCCTGTCACACACTCTTGATCATTCATTTCCATGCATTTTGACCTAGCAGTGCCTTGTGTTCCCTAGTGCTCACTAACACTCCTTAGCAAGCATTGGCACACCTTGGAACTTAGTACATCTTGGCATGCTTCCCTATTATTGTAGCATGCCTTGGCACTACTAGCATATCTTGTCACTCCCTCCTTAGCACACTTGGAACTTGATAACACACCCTATCCCACACTTTTATTCATTCATTTCCATGCATTTGAAACTAGTGCTCCATTGTGTTTCCCTGGAACTTGGCCATAACACTCCCTAGCATTTGTTGGTTCCACACCCTAACACTTGGGACATCTTGGCATGCCTTAGCACTTGGCATGACCTAGCATGCCTAACATGCCTTGGAACTATCTAGCATGTGTTAGCACTTCTTGGCTTTTTTTGGCACATGTTGGCACTCTCTAGTTTCCATGCCCTTATAGATAGCCTTACCTTTTTGGTGACTTGGGAAACCAACCAAGTCATTGAATAAATAATGGTGTGCCTAGACCAAACAATCGCCAACACTCGACATGCATTCACACTGTTCGGCATGTGTTAGCATGACTTTTCATTCCTTAGCACCCCTTGACACTCCTTAGCTATCATTCCCTCACAACTACCCTTACATTTTTCACAACATGGGAACCCAACCAAATCCTGCCTCATTTATAACAACAACTTGACTATAACAATAGCTTAACCAAGTTACAATTACTACAACTAAACTATGCACTGTTCACCTAAGAACTTCCTATAACTCATCTTAGGCTACTCATGTTGAATATCAACTCATACAACTTAAAAAGTTATGAATACAAGGTTCACATATAACCATGGTCGTAAAAAAACTAAGCAACAAAGTTACATCTTGACATGCCTGTTATACGACTATTTGGGCACATCATTCTCGACATTTAGATCAGTACCAATAGGGCTCATAAAACACTAATTCAGTTGTTACATGCCCTATACAAGTAAACTCATTGAATGCTTCCTTCTATGAAAGTTTCTTGGCCGGAAGCCTTCCTAAAATGTGTCCTTGGGACACCAGTGCATCCCAAGCCTTCAGACAGTGCACTGCAAAGTAGGAAAGCCCACTTTGGCCTACACTGCAGTGCACTTAGGCCCTATTTAACCTATGTTAGGTGAGATTGAGTGAGATTTGCTTAGGGTTCTAGGAATATCCCTTCATTCTAGATGATTCTAGAAGGATCCCATCTCTTATCTCCTCCTATGAGGTCGAAATTAGATAGGATAAGGATCCATTAACCTCCTATCCTCTCATCCCTTGCTCCGTGGAAACTAACTCCATGTTTGGAAGGGAATTCAATACCCTCATTTATGACAAAATCACCTCCATTTCCTATAAATTGAGCACTCATCATAGTGATCAAGGGGCTACAATTTGAAGTTTGTAAGGAAATTATGTTCGTTTGAGAATTGAGTTTATGTTAAGCAATTTTATGTTGTTGGAGTTGTGTTATTTTGATGTGGTGAGGGTTGAAATGAAGCTGGAGGAGTGGCAGAGGATCAAACTGTATTGGGTGATACTCTTCCTTCTATGTTAATAAAGAGTTTATTCCTTTTCTCATATGATTTTTCACATCTGTGATGATTATGTGTTTCAATGTCTTCGATTTCATTGTCTTATAGGAGATAGGTCATGTATTATTTGACCATTTCTTGTTTCTATTTATCTTGATACATGTACCTTTTGAATGAATTTAGTTCAAGTGGGAGTGACGGGAGTGATTCAAAAGAGATATAGGAAGGGAAAGACTATAGATGAGTTCCTCCATCTCATCTATATTCTATAAGAAAAGGTTAAAATACTTTATTTTTATTGTTCTAGGTGTGGTCACCCACCTAGGTAAAATGTGTTTATCCATAGATGCAAATTCCATATAACAATGCTATAACACTTGGCATGCATAAAAATCCCTTGACACTATGTAGCACGTGTTATCATCCCCTGCATTTCTTGTCATGCTTTGGCACTCCCTATCACAACATAGCATTCCCTAAAACTTATCACACCTCGTACTCACTAAAAATATCTGCCACACTCTTATCCATTCATTACCATGCATTTGAAAGTAGTGCTCCCTTGTGTTTCCTTGGAACTTGGCCCTAACACTTCCTAGGATGTGTTGGTACCACACCCTAACACCTGGCACATCTTGGCATGCCTTAGAACTTGGCAGGACTTGGCACGCCTAAAATGCCTTGGAACTGTCTAGCATGTGTTAGCACTTCTTGGCATTTCCTAGCACATGTTGGCACTCCCTAGTTTTCATGCCCTTATAGATAGCCTTACATTTTTTGCGACTTGGGAAACCAACCAAGTCATTGAAAAAATAGTGTTGTGCCTAGCTCTGACACTCCCCAACACTCGGAACCATTTAGCATGTGTTAGGAAGCATTTTCATTCCTTAGCACCACCTGACACTCCTTATCTATCATGCCCTCACAACTACCCTTAAATTTTTTGTAGCATGGGAACCCAACCAAATCCTGCCTCAACTATAACAACAACTTGACTATATCAATAGCTTGACCAAGTTACAATTATTACAACTAGACTATGCCATGTTCATCTAATAACTTCCTATAACTCATCTTAGGCTACTCATGTTGAATATCAACTCATACAACCTAAAATGTTACATAGACAAGGCTCACATCCAATCTTCATCGTAAAACAACTAAGAAACAAATTTTATATCTTTACATGCCATAAGACCTGGCACACCTAACAATCCCTTGGCACTATGTAGCATGTGTTG
>APFE030583207.1:0-28376 GCA_000404065.3 Pinus taeda | reverse complement strand
TTTTTTTTTAAATAAGACAATAGTTATAATGAAAATATATAACGTCATTGTCATGAATTTTACAACATCTTAATCACATATTGGAAGTCAATATTTTCATATTCCCTAACTTATAGCTTCTTTAATCCACTTTGTGTGTGTGCATATATATATATATATATATGGATGGTAAATTTTCTAACTGGAAAATATCATATACACTGAGATCCGGAAATAACTTTCTCAAACCTAATTTACTCCATCCTTGATTTATATGTTAGCACAAGAGCCACAGATAGTCCAAATTCCATGTCTTGAACTCTGCATTAAATGGAGCAAAGACAAAGGGGAAATAGTAGATGTCACAATCTATCGGCTATAGAATAAGTTATGTTGTAAAAGTTTTCTCACAATCAACAATTCTCGTAATAACTCCAACATTCATCTATTCAAAGAGTGATAGAAATGGTGGGCCCTAGAATCAATGTATGCAAGTTAAGAGAACCCTCAATTGAGATAATGGTTGCCCTTTTATACAAATACAACCAACTATAATAAAATTGGAATAGGATCAACTATTAAAAAATGGTGAAGAAATATATGGTTCCTTTTTGCTTTAACACACTCTAGTGGGATGTATTCTCAACTCTGGACAATTTTCTCTATGTTAAAGGGAACTCAAAACAATTTGATTTAAGTCAGTTGCATATTTATGTTTTACAAGTATATATTTTAATTCCTCAGTCTCTTGGAATCCCTAGTTGTCCAATCTCGGATCACATCTGTGACTGCCTCTATCATTGGTTTTTTGTGCATAAAGCTCTCGAGACCCTTCCATTTTTTCTCTTATGGGGAGTCTAGAGAGCACCTAACGCACTGATATTTGATTCCTCCCAGTCTCCTGTCTACAGAACCAACTCTTAGATCGTGGCACTCTTTAAAGAATTTTCTCCTCAGCCCTTCCCTTCTCCTTAGCCCTATCACCCCGCCTTTGATCTTTGGTCTTCCTTTCTAGTTGGCTTCATTGATGGAGCGAGTTCCTTTGGGTCATGGGGTTGTAGAATGATCATTTATTTGGAACCTCATCACCTCTTCAGATTCCTTTGGTTTGGTGGACAGGGTTCAAATAATATGGCTGAGCTTTTGGCCATATGGGGCACTCTCTATTGTGCTTCCTGGATTAGATTGACAAGAATTTCTATCTTGGGGACTGTAAAGTTATTATCGATTAGGCTAACAACCGATGTAAACTCCAGAATCTAAATCTTCTTTCTTGGCAACAACAGATCAAAAGTCTATCTCAATCGTTCATTTCGGTTTTCTTCTCTCAAATATATCGTGAGCACAATAAGGAAGCTGAAATTTTGTCCAAAAGCATATGTTCTACCTCGTTAGGCTCAATCCACTTGCAGGAATTCATCTTAGACTCTCTTTTTCTCTTGGGAAAAATCACCTACTAACTCTTCTCCTATTCCGTTTTTGAGCTAGGCCTCCTAATTTTTGGCCCTTAGCATTTTTTATTATTGGTGCTTTCTCTTGATGTTGCTTTCTAGTACATGTTCATTATAATATTATTTCATTTTTGTCCAGACATTAGATGTGGAGTTGATTATTTCATTGTATCAATAACTTGCTGTTATGGATAATATTCATGTCTTTGTTTCTAATTTCTACTATTGTTGTTATTTTAGGAGGATACATATATGTTGCTTAGGCTGCACCTGAGGAATTTCACAAAAGAGCATCTATTATCCAATGGGAAGGATGACTCTTGCAATTTGTTTTTTATTTTTTATTTAAGATGCATAATTAATTAGCTACAATCTAGAGAAATTCTTAATCTTTTAAGGACCTAGTCTATTAGGTGATGCCTTCAATTTCTAGACATATAGTGATAGATGGCAAGTCAATGGTCAAATCAAATTTAAGGTTCCTCAGATTTTATGTGGATAAACTTTTGAAAATCTAGGAACCCATTCAAATTTAACAATAGAATCTTAATAGAAGGAATATCTCTTATAATAAACACTTTTTAATTGAAAAATATACAAAAAGGACTAATTTTTCCGGGTGATTTCAAAAAATCTCATCAAATTTAAGTAATTTTCTTAAATTTGAAGAAGGTTTATGTAGTATACCTAATGTATATTATAAGAAATATTATCATAATGTAGTAAATAAATATCATGTAACAATTGTTCTATAACTAATCAATATTACATATTAATGATTATATTACCTAATAACCATCATATGACTCTTGTTACATAGCACTTATTTATTACATTATAATCATAAATTTAATAACATATCTATGGTATATTACATTTTTTGAAATAATTAAATTGTATCTAATGGTTAAGGACGTGTTTTTTTTAGGGTAGTCAAATATTCAAATCTAAAAGGGGTTTCCCATGTTCACATTTATTTTATAGTAGAGCCAAATTGATTGAAATATTTTATTTATAATCCAATTATTTATTTATTTATTATTAATATTTTTTAAATGCCACATATTAATTTTATAATAAGAATTGAAAGAATTGCACACCACTCAAATGTTCAAATCTAAAAGGGGTTTTCCCATATTCACATTTATTTTACAGTAGAACCAAAATGATTGAAATATTTTATTTATAATCCATTTTTAAAATTTATTATTAATATTTTTTAAATGCCATATATTAGTTTTATATTAAGAATTGAAAGAATTGCACACCTCCCTTTACTAGTTTTTAATGTAGGAATTCCTTGTTAAGGAATTATTTTTTGAACTTTCAACGATATAATTATTTTATTCAGTATAATATAATAAGTAAATAGATATTTAAATAGTTTAATCTAAAATCTTGTTTGAACAACATTTTTAATAAGTATGCAAAATTAGTCATCTTCCACTCTTAAACTGGAAATATCTCTAGATATATGTTCATGTTTTGTTTTTTAATTATAGTTGAAGATTATGTTTTTTATTTAGCAAATACTCTTCCTTTTCCTTTTTTGTTTTATTTTTTTTCACTTTTCCATTATTTCTATCTTTTTTTTTAAGTTGACATAAAATTATGTTATTTCATAGGAACATCGAAATATTTTATTTATCATGAAATATTCTTACCACACTTTATGAGTTATAATATTGACACAAACTGAGCAAGCACAATGAGAATGAGATTGTTGATATTGTCAAATGCTTCATAATTATAACCAAAATAACGGCTCATAAATATAACCAAAAAAACTAAAGCACACATTTACTTGATTAAGCATGTATAAAAAGGTTATGGTTCAACTTTAACTTAAGAAATAAAGAAATTATAAATGAATGTTATAAATAATAATGAGGAACTTACGTGGTAGAAGATTATAAGAATTGGAATAATCTCAAATCCCTAGGAAATTGGTGGGTTGGTAATCACTTGGCACGAATATAATTTTTTTAATTTATTAAAAGTAATGGACCATTTTGCTCAATAAAATTTGCTATATAAATGAATGTTATAAATAATAATGAGAAACTTATCATCGAAGAACTTACTAGAATTGGAATAATCTCATATCCCTAAGAAATTGGTGGGCCAGGAGTCACCTGGCAACATTATAATTTAAAAAAATAAAATAAAAGTCAATCCAACCTAACAAACTTTTTAACACACTATAACTAATTATAAACATTAATTCTAAGCCTATGCAGAGCTTATTCCCTTGAGAATCAAACTTTTTAACACACTATAACTAATTATAAACATTAATTCTAAGCCTATGCAGAGCTTATTCCCTTGAGAATCAAACTTTTTAACACACTATAACTAATTATAAACATTAATTCTAAGCCTATGCAGAGCTTATTCCCTTGAAAGAATCAACTAAGGCCTTCAATTAAAAAAAAATCAAAACAAATCCATCAATCCTCCTCAAAAATTGAAATAAAAAACCTTTAACAATAAAACAATAAATATATTTATTTTGTTTTTAATTATAGGTTGCTTACTTATTTTATTTAGAAAATATTTTATTGTTATTTTAAAATGAAAAAAATTACACAATGGTTCCCTTAGAATAATTTTTTTTGCAACATTAATTAGAAAAAATAAAGAAAAAACATATACAAATTTTTATAAAAATACTATTATTTTTTAAAATGGATGATTTTAAATAAATTTTATAAATATAATTATTAAATAAAATTTCTAAAATAATCATAATTTTAATAACAATTAAGTCATAATAACAACCCTAGTAAATAATATTAGTATTTTTAATTTTATTTTTAATTACCACTTTTTCATGCAGTAGTCTATAACGCGACTTTTTGAAAGCTTTTTAGGCAGATTTTTCCGGTCAAAATCCGGTAGCAATTCATTGCAATCCCAAGTTTGATAGCTAGTTTCTGCACAATCAGTGGCTCCCAGGGGTTTTTCAGGGCGCTGAATCCAAATATGCAGTTAAAAAACCATTTTAACTGCTAAAAATCAAGATTTAACCTCATTTCTTTCGCCGGATTCCGTCACCGGAATCTCCAAAAAGTCGCATTATAGACAACTCCCTTTTTCATTGATCAATATCCGATATTAATGATTATTTATTTAAATTTTAATGGAAATTTTAATAATTAAAAACAAATTAATTGATTCTACCACTGAGTACCGTGAATGAGCGAACAACTTAATCGTGTGTGACCAATATATTTTTTTAAAGTAATTTCAATGCGGTTAACCACGTAAAGTGAATCTGCAATCGAGAAGAAGGCGGCTACAACCAAACTTTATTTTTTGGGCAATTTTCTCTACAACCCTATCAGTAAAGGAGAACTTTCTTGGCAGCATTAAGGACCGCCATACCTTTTTTTGGCAATTTTCTCTACAACCTTATCAGTAAAGGAGAACTTTCTTGGCAGCATTAAGGACCGCCATACCTTTTTTTGGCAATTTTCTCTACAACCTTATCAGTAAAGGAGAACTTTCTTGGCAACATTAAGGACCGCCATACCTTTTTTTGGCAATTTTCTCTACAACCTTCAGTAAAGGAGAACTTTCTTGGCTTACTTGATAAATTGACAATGCCTCCAGAGATCGAGAAGAGTCACATCTCCTCGCCACCAACCATTCAATGGATGACAAACAACAAGTTGAAGTAGATGACGATAACGAAACCTTACCAATCAATCATTTAAAACCTGGTTTGCAATTTTCCTTACAATGCTTTCTCCAGTGCCCATACAAGAAGTGAGCGTATTGCTCTAATTGTATAATCTACTATAGAAGGTGCGTGAGTAACAGTTCAAATCCACAGTCGTAAACTCTGGTAGTGGATTAAGGGAAGACAAACTAATAATGTCTTCCCATAGTGACATGGATACGTTGGACCAAAAGGGAAAGCATGATCTGCACGCAGTAATTGTGCCATTTCCTGCACAAGGTCATATAAATGTTTTCATGAATTTGGCCCAGCTTCTCGTTATTAGGGGAGTGTTCGTCACTTTCGTCAATACTGAGTGGATACACAAACGCACGATGGAAGCTTCAAAAGATGCTAATTCTCTTGTTTCCAGAGACCACCCTGAGTTGGAGCAGCGAGGACGGAGACTTCAATTTCTTTCTATTCCTGATGGCTTACCGCATGACAATGGCCGCACTTCCAACTTGGGCGAATTATTTGTTGCACTGCAAAAGTTAGGCCCCGCGTTGGAGGACATCCTTAGAGGCGCTGAAGAGATCACCATCATATCCACCAATCACATTCATCGTCACAGACGCCTTCATGTCTTGCACGGAACAGGTCGCAAGCAATATGAATGTGCCGAGGGTTATCTTCTGGCCTCTATGTGCTGCTTGTTCCGTTTCTCAATGCTACGTCAACTTACTTCTTTCCGAGGGACATATTCCAGTAGATGGTATGTTTCTCTATCTGCTATCTGTATGCTATATGGATTCTCTCAGTGCTATGCCAACTTCCTTTTGCCTCTGGGACATTTACTGTCTATGTCTCTGCATTTGGATAGATTCACCCTCAAATTAAATAGATATAAAAATATTTTTATTTTAATATTATTTTTTAATGTTTTGAAATTTATTAAGAGATAAATTTAGAATTTAACATATTATTCAATAAATCTTCATCAACAAAATATATAATTATTTATTGATTTCTAAATAAATTTTATATTTTATTTTAACTTTTACAATTTGTATATTAATAATATTATTAGTTGTGAATTCAGAATGATTCATATTAAAATATATAATTATTTATTGATTTCTAAATAAATTTTATATTTTATTTTAACTTTTACAATTTGTATATTAATAATATTATTAGTTGTGAATTCAGAATGATTCATATTAAAATAGAAAAAGATTTTGGGTAGAAATCATATAAGATGTTTTTCAAGGCAATAAGTGTGGTACATTATCAATTAGATAGGAGGCCCAATAAATAGCAAAGGCTTAAATAAAAAGAAAGTAATATAGAAATTCAAGAAATCTTTTTTAATAGATTACTATTTTTTTACACATTATTATTTTGATATTAAATATCAATATTTAAACATTTTTAATATAAATATAATTTTTAATTTTGTTGAAAATTTAGTTGGAAAAATATAAAGTATTTATAAAAATAATTTTAGATTTTACATAATCCTTTACATAGATCTCCACTAACAAAATAAATTGATTTTTCTTAAATAAACCTTTATATTAATTTTAACTTTAAAAATTGTATATCAATAACATTATTAACTTTTTATACATTACTATTTTAATACTAATATAGATATTTAAACATTTTTAATAGTATATTTATTGAAAATTCCAAAAAATTAAATATAAAAATTAATACTCATTTTATATCACATAAATATTTTTATTTAATAATTTTTAAACTCTATAGCTAAAAAAAATAATTTGAGATTAATAAATATTCATCTTCTATATAGTATTTTAATATTAAGTATGAAAAAATTAAATATATATCATATTATATTTATCAGCAATTAGAAGTTTTTAAATACAAATACCAATGTTCTTTCCAAATGAGATGAATATTTTATCTTAATATTTTTTCAATTCTTATTCCAATGAAACAAAAATTAGCATAAAACTTTCTTAAATTATCATATCAATGGTTTAAATGTGTTAATCAATAGGTGGATGTTGGATGTTGGGATTTATCTTTGTGTAAAATTTTCATAAGTTATCATATTGATTGTTTAAATGTGATAATGAAGAGGTGGCATTGGGATTTATGTGTGTCTTAATGATTAATAGATCAACCATTTTATTTTTCATATTTTTGAAAGAACATTTATATTTTTAATCCCAAAAATCTCCACATGCTTTTTGTTTTCTTTCCAATAAAGAGAAACATGTTTTCTTTCCAGTAAAAGCATCTGCATGTTTCTGGTTTTCTATGTTAAAAGGACAAATTAGCTTACTTTATACAAATAAGTAATTGCCTTACTATGCTCATATATTAGTAATAGCGCTATAGTATAAATAATTTTAATTTAATTTATTATAAATTAATTATTAAAAATATTAATATATCAAATTTATAAAAATAAAAATAAAATCACATGTTTTGGTCGTAAAAGAAAATATCTTTCTCCTATATAGAACTTGAGCATATCTTTATATTACATGGCATCTATACCTTCTTATGATTCATTAAAATATAAGTATAAGTATAAAAAATTACAAAAATATAATTACCTCATCTAGTATAAACTCATTTAAAACTCTACAACTAATTATAATCTATTATTAATTACTCTATTTTAGTGAGTTCCTGTTTAGCAAAAATACACGCTTTTAATCATTAAAAGCACCCAAACTATATATAAATTATAAAAAATTTACCTTTTAAAAAAACAGAAATAAAAACCAAAACTTACACTTACGTTACTGATGCCTGATGCCTACACTTACGTTACTGATGCCTGATGCCATAGAGAGGCTACTTAACTTACACTTACGTTACTGATGCCTGATGCCATAGAGAGGCTACTAAACAAGAAGTGTAATTACCCGCACAATTTATATAAATAAATCTTCTATTGGTACCATTGTAGGTAAAAAACATTGAACAGGGATTATTGTTTTAAAAAAATGATTATAATATTATTAATTTGGAATTTGAATATGGATTAACTTCGCATGAGGAAGTTATTCTCCGATAACTTAAAAAAAGCGCCAGCAGGTAGGGAAATCCCCTAACTGTGTTTCTTGTTTCTTTACTATGGGTCCTCCCATAGTAAAGAGGGGAAAAAAGAAAAGGCCCGGGCTGATCCCTAACTGTGTTTCTTTCCTCCCATAGTAAAGAGGGGAAAAAAGAAAAAGCCCGGGCTGTTGAGGAACAGATGGGAAAAAAAAGAAAAGAGAACAGATGGGAAAAAAAAGAAAAGAGATGGTGCTAAGTCTGGTGAAGACCAGATAGCACAGGCACAGATGGTGCATTATATCAGTGGTCTGGCAAATGAGGTTTGGGGGAGATTCAGTCAAATGAGGTTGGGGGAGATTCAGTCTGGTTGACGAGTCTCGTGGTCGGGAAGAAAGAAAAGCAAGAAACCAATTTTTCTCCTCGCGGTCGGGAGGAAAGAAACGCAAGAAACCAATTTTTTCTCCAGAGTAGTGTGGGAGGCTTTCGTATTTCTGGAAATAATATAAAGAAAAAATCTATGTTCTTTAAGAATACCATTTAGGAGTTAGATCAAGTATCATATTTCTTCTGTCTAGGGTTCTAATACAAAATAAAGAAACTAATTACATTCTGTCCAGGATTGGGATCTAAATTATGTTCTGGAATTAATTTTGGGTCATTTAGTTAAATTCGAATAGGGGATTCCCTGGGTTAAGATGGCTTCAGGTATCCGTTAGAATGCCCTTAACCCCTTAAAAACCCGTAGCAGAACCTTGGAAGGGAAACTGTAGGTTCATGTTAAAGAAAGAAGAAATTAACCGTATACTTGCATCTTTAACGAAACGAAAATTAATAGATAAATCTGGGCGGAACTGTAACAAGTAAGAATGAAGATTTAAAGGTTCTAGAAATAAATAAACTTCGTGCAGTAGCAGAACAAGTAGAAACCCTACTCAGTCAACAAAATAGTACCCTTTTTCCATGTCGTAGAAGGTCAGTATAACGAATCCAATATTGAATATAAAGCTAAGCAAAAATATTCAATTAATGCTATTGATAGTCCTTATATCATAGGATTCGAATAATTGAAGACGGTGGAAGCTAAAATGGAATTACAAATATCCTGAGAATACACCCGAATAGTCCTGAAAAACAATATGCAGGTAAATATATACTCACTAAATTAAACTGTCATTATGAAAAGGAAATTCACGAACGTGAAGACCAGGTAAATATAATAATGAAATCACTGGATGCTACGTCTATTATGTATAGATTTAGATTAAAACAACAAAGGAAATCACCTTCATATGTTACCAGAAAGTCACCATATATATATATGATAAAATTTAACCAAACATTCCAGAGTGCACGGAATGCATAAGAATCAAATGCAACAAGAACTTATCTGCATATCAAACAACATGTGAATAAATATATACACCAATTCCATAAGAATCAAATGCAACAAGAACTTATCTGCATATCAAACAACATGTGAATAAATATATACACCAATTCGAGTAAGACCGTTCAATCTTCTTAACAGATGAGTAAACCCTTGCCGGGACTCGTTAAGGTCAGCAAGGCAAGCCTAGATTTAGGGTTTTAACATAAGAAACTCGGGCAGGGACTCGTTAAGGTCACCAAGGCAAGCCTGGATTTAGGGTTTTAACATAAGAAACTCAGGAACCCAAAATCCGTATCAGTACAGAGAGGTACATAGATATAAAATAAACCAGTTATATATAAATATATATTGAAAACGTTCTGACAAGGCGCAGTTGGGTTAAGTTAAAAACCCGAGAACTTGCCCAGAAAAGGCGCAGTTGGGTTAAGTTAAAAACCGGAGAACTTGCCCAGAAAACCTTTCACACAGAACAGGGATAAGCATAAATTATTCAGAAATTTCATACATTCAAAACAATATCATAACAGTACAATAACAAAGGACTGTTAGTCCTTAATAAGGCGCAAGTGCATCGCAACATTTCCATGAAGATTCATGAGGACAGAGCCTCATTGAACGGGCTATGAAAAGCTTCCACAGCCAAGAAGGTAACAAATCCATAACATGCTCCCAATAGAAATTAAGAACCACCTGACAAGAAATGAACAATCATTAAGCCTTGCAACCGGCACCGGCACCTTATCGTATACGCCTAGTTTATTAAGGGGTCGAAATAACTTACCAGGTGGGGATAGTTTCTATTCAAGAGGAACAATGCTGTTGCTCCATCGTCGCCACGCTAAAATCGCTCCAAACCCTGCTCGAATCAACCGTAACAAATTAGAAAATTCATGCTTGAAACTCATCAGACCATTGTAAATCCATTAATGGGTAAGCAGTGAAACAAACTGTGTAATTTCCCTGTATGTTTGAGCAAAGTTCAGGGTAGGTTGCCTGAAGGGGAGCTCGGTTCGCCTTCTAGCAAAGGGCATGCATAATCTTTGACTAATCTTTGACTGAAAACTGTAGTTGGCATCTGAGAGCCGAACGCTCTAACCAGAAGCAGCATCAAGGAACTCTCTAGAGGTAACCTCATACATAACAAATGAGCATCGAAACCCTAAGAGCTGCCCTCTATAGTTAGCCAGTGTATTCACCACCGTTCGATGGAGGGAACAGATCTCCATCGTTAAATTAATCCTGAATCCCGAGGATCAGAGTACCTTGGCTGCAGCATTAAATGCTGACATCTACTTCCAGGATCGATATCCAGATCGAAGGTAGAGCCCTCGGATAATTAGCATTTAATAGGTAGAGGGTCTAGTTGTCAAGCCCTCGGATAATTAGCATTTAATAGGTAGGATCCACCGCTGTAACGTGAAGATCAAATAGCCGAGGGTGGTAAGTATACTGAGTTGGTGTTACATTGAATTCAGCCGTGAGTGATGGGTATGATAATCGTACCCATCCATCCTTTAATATATGAATAAAAAAAAAATTTAATCCAATACTTTTATGTATATTTTTACTTTGGTAAATGGGAGTTGTGACAAGAAGCCTTAGAAACTCAAAATGTCTACGGAACGTACGGACTGAACAAATTAAAGCTTAGAAGGTCGCAATTTGCTGTGTTAGGGCACAAGAATTAAACATTGGTATCTTCAATGATTAAGCAGGAATAGTATTTTGCCTTTTGAGTTTATTAAATTTTAAGAGGAATGAAAGACAAATGCAAGGGATATTTATTATATTATTAGTTAATATTAGGTTTAACCGGTACATATTCTTGATTCCTATCGGTGGAATTCTTTGAAGTTACAGTCGTATATATCTTATAATACCTACAGAGTAAAAGCTCTCGATTACTCTAGATGCAACGAAGTATTAGAGTTTGTTAGAGTTTAAAAATGAAAGTTAAAAGCGCATTCATATATGTTTTTTAAAATTATTCCTATATATCCAGAATTATATCAGTCCATTGTTTTCATTTGTTCTGCAAATGTGTATTCCAACTAAGCTTTTGTTTGTAACTTTTCAGTAAGCGAAGCGAAAAATCCGAGAAAGCTCGTCAGTTGCCTTCCTGGAAACATCCCACCATTGAAGCCAACCGACCTGCTATCCTTCTATCGCGCTCAGAATCATCGGGATATTACTTTCAATGCGCTTCTGTATGAATCGCAGAAGCAAAGTAAAGGCGACTACGTATTGGTGAATACTTTCGAGGAGCTCGAAGGGAAGGATGCAGTGACAGCTCTCTCTTTGAATGGCTGTCCTGCTCTTGCAGTGGGACCTCTTTTCCTTCCCAATTTTTTGGAGGGAAGGGATTCGTGCATCAGTTTGTGGGAGGAGGAGGAGGACAGCTGCCTGATATGGCTGGATATGCAACAGCCGGGATCAGTTATATATGTTTCATTTGGGAGCATTGCTGTAAAATCACAACAACAGCTGGAGCAGCTGGCGCTAGGGCTAGAGGCCAGCGGGCAACCTTTCTTGTGGGTTCTGAGGTTGGATATTGCAGAAGGCCTGGCTGCGATTTTACCTGAGGGTTTTGAAAAACGAACAAAGGAACGGGCAATGCTTGTGAGGTGGGCTCCGCAGGTGAAAGTTCTTGCCCATGCTTCAGTGGGATTATTCCTCACACACTGTGGATGGAACTCTATGTTGGAGAGTATGGGCATGGGAGTTCCTGTGGTGGGATTCCCATATTTTGGCGATCAGTTTCTCAACTGCAGATTCGCAAAGGATGTGTGGAAGATCGGCCTGGATTTTGAAGGTGTAGATATGGATCACCAAAAGGTTGTCATGAAAGAGGAAATCGAGGATGTTGTGAAGAGAATGATGAAAACAGCGGAAGGACAAAAGATGAAAGACAACATTCTCAGACTCAGAGAGTGCGCAACAAAGGCTGTCCTCCCCGGAGGGTCTTCTTTCCTGAACTTAAACACTTTCGTTAAAGACATGATGATGAGTAAAAGACTCCCATCCGAAAACAAAAGGATGTGATTTGGATTCTAGAATAGGTAAGGAAATGATTGGGAGAATCGACAATAAGTTACTGAGCGCCCTCAAAAGTTTTCTTAAATCTTTGGATATTTTGAGTCCGGTAATTTTTTATTTTTATGGTGTGTTAGATTTTGTTAGTTTGGGTTGATTTTTAATAAATTTTAAAGATTATGTTTGTGTTATTTGTTTTTTTTATCAATTTCTTAACTTTATTTCAATTTTAATATGTTTATATTCTAATTACATTGGGAAATTAATATAAGCAAATTTTATTTAACAAAATAAGAAGCAATTTTTTTTTCAAGTTAAATTAGATTTTTGCCCACTAATTGTCTAGGGATTTGTGTTGCAATTCTAAAAGTTCATATTGTAAATAGATAGGGAAATTAATAATCAAATTTTAGTTAGTAAAATAGTCCATTCTTTATTTTTTCTCAAATTGACAAATAATTGTTTTATACATGGTTAATCACAAAATTAATATGTGCATTAGTAAAGCATTTTTAGTTTTGCAATAATTTGTTTTGTTATATTTATGAAGCCTTAAACTATATCAACCATATTAACATTTTTAATGTGATTGTACTAGTAAGTATAATAAGAGTGAATCTATTTATTATGTTAAACTAATTATCTCGTTCAAAATTTAAACTTTTAAACTAAAGAGAATAAAACAAAAGACAAAAAAAACAAAAAAATATTTTATACGTTGAAGATATGAAGTATTGTATTCATTATTTCTATGCTTAAATTATTAGAAATAACCATAGGATTTAATGTTCCAAAGAATTCTTTGAAAACTGGTTGTTTTCATTAACTGTAAGTTGTAATTTAAGTGGATGATCATATATTTCCTGTGGTTATAAGCATATAATATTCTTATGTTAAAGAAGTATAAAATCGTTTTCTGATAGTGCGATCTCTGATATGGTATCAGAGCGAGGTTCTGTATCATTTCAGAGTCGTGGAGTGTGTGTAAAGAGCGAAGCAGCATTGAGCTTGTGGAAATGGAAGCCGTGAAGGTATGTGCTTGTAATGGCGGTCAACAGCAGAAATTTGAATCCAAATAAATTCAGCGGAAATCTGCGTCCATTGTTAAATTGGTATTGAAGGAACAATAGGTGCGAGTGGGCAGCATACCCCTATAGCTCGTGTTCAATGAAGTGCGTGTGGACTGAAACTGCGTGGGGATGACCTCATTACATTGGGAAAAATAGTTGTTAATAAGCCGTCGCTTTAATTATCATGTCAAAGCCATGGAATTGCTGACCGTGATCTGACGAGAGATTTGATTATTTTCGCTGGTGGAAGTGCTTGTTCGCATTGAATGTTTAGAATACATTCCAGTCGTTCTGAGAAAGGCGGATTTCGAGCAAACGTGTCTCTGCAAAATTTTCTCTATGAAAGCTAAGGAGGCCAGTGGACATATGGCTTTTTCCAATAGAAAAAGGAAGTAGCTGTAGCAGCGCATCAAGAAGAAGCGATACCAAGCAAGGTTTCTAATTACTATCGTGAATAAAGTTTGTGTTTATATGTTGCTGTATGTCTTGTTCATCTTGTGATCTGAGTTTGAGTTAGCAGCCATCGTTTTTGGCATTGTGTCGAATCTGCTGATATAGCCATGTTGTCCCATGATAAATGAGTTGTGAAGTGCAGTAAAGTAAGATTATATTATAAATGAGATGTGAAACTTAGTAAAATATGAATATAGGGTGGTGATTGGTACCGAGTTTATATTTCTGTTATTTTATAAGTTTATATTTGTCTTATTTATAAGTTCAAGTTTTATGGAAAATGTATAAGTGGAGTCTTATTTCTTAAATGAGAAAATTATGTATATTATAACATTAAATTGTAGATTTTGATGGAAGGTTATAATATTTGAAGAGAAGTGAAAGCAATTTCAACCTACAGTTGCTTTAATTCAAGATTGGGAGTGATGAGAAAATAAGGCAAATGTGCTATTATGCATGTCCATCAAGGGCTATATTATCCCATACATTCGAGATTGCAGAACATCAAAGGAGACATGGGACACTCTCAAAGGTTTGTATGTGATGAAAACCACAAACAGAATATTATCTCTAAAAAGTAAGCTTTTTTGGATTAAAATGGAAGAAAATGAAAACATCAGTAATTTTATTTCTAGAATCAAGGATTTGAAAGACAAATTTAGTGACATTTGTGAGATAATAAATAGTGCAGATTCCATTACTGTCACATTAAATGGTATGCATATCAAATGCTTATTACTATTCTTGTAGCTAGAGAAAAGGCTCCTACTTTTGATGAGTTGGAAGTTATACTTATGCAATAAGAAAAATGGAGAAGAATTCTTAATAAGAGATCTCCCAATTCAAATATAGCATTTGTAGCTAAAGGGAAGCAACCTTTCAAAGGAAAACATTGGGTGAAAAACAAAGGCAAAAATCCATAGGTAAAATCATTTAAAGGTGACACCATCACCAAGGTGAAATTCTGATTTAAGTAGACATAATGCCTGATATTTATGTGGAAACCATGGTCATTTTGCTAAGAATTGTATGAAAATAAATTATGATTAATTTAGACAAATAAGGCATACATGAAATTATGTTAACAAAGATGATTCAATGAACCATGAAATCACGAACCTTAGATTGTTTGTCTCCAATGTTGCTTTATCAACAAAAACTGATGATGACCATGCTTGGTTCATTCATTTTGGTGCTTCAATTTACATGGTATGTAAAGGAGATTGGTGTGATAAATATCACAAAGATAATAATGTTGCTCATATCTATTTAGGAGATAATAAATCACATGAAATTAAATGGCATGGAGACATAAGTGTTACTATTCCTAATGGACAAGAAAAACAAATTCATAATGTAATATATGTTTGAGGATTAAAGTAGAAGTTATAGTTTTTACTATTACAAATCAACACTTAAAAGTCGAATTTGTTAAATCACAATATATGGTAAAAGATATGCAGGAAAACTACAACGTTATTGCAATAGGATTTAGAGTAGGATGATTATACAAGTTGGGTGTAACACAGAAAGGTCATCAAGCACTTTCATGAACAAACATGTTAAATGAAGAACTTTGATATGAAAGGTATGCACATTTAAATATTAATGACCTAATTTTACTACAAAAGAAAATGGTGATAGAAGGTCTTCCAAATATTAAAACTCAACACATCGAATGTGAAGGACGTGTACTACAAAAGAAAAATATGGAAGAATTTCCCATGCATACTAATAGAAGAAAACTTGAAATTATTAAACTAGTGCATATTGATATATGTGGCTCTATGCAAACAGGTCACTTGGTGGAGCTTCTTACTTTATTCTATTTATTGATGATAGGACTAGATATACATGGGTATAGTACATTATAAGAAATAAAAGTGATGTCCTTGAATACTTTAAATAATTCAAGAATAGAGTTGAAAAACAAACAAGAGGAAGCATTAAAATTCTTCAATGAGATAAAGTAGGTGAGTACACTTGAGGAGATTTCATCAAATATTGCAAGGATTTTAGAGTTCTACAATAATTTATAGTACCACATACATATAAGAAAAATGGAGTATCGGAGAGGAAGAATATAACTTTAGTTGAATGTGCTCATAGCATGGCTAAAGGTAAAGGAATTTTTAATAGCTGTTGGGTTGAAGCCAACAATATATCTCAAGAGTAGAAGGCCCACAAAATTTCTTGAGCACAAAACACCATTTAAAGAATTTTATGGGTTTCAACCTAAATTTAGTCATTTGAGTAAGGAATTTTCTCATATTCATAAGGAAGACAGAAGGAAATTTGATGTCAAAGTTATCAAAGGCATTTTCATTGGTTATTGTATAGAAAAAAGAACGTACTAAATGTATGATCCATGTACTCACAGGCTTTCTGCAAGCAGAGATGTTATTTTTCACGAGAGCATGTAGCTGAAAAACTAAAAGAGGATGAACATAGTGTGTGACATCATTCTCATGAAAACTTCAAAGAAGAAGAAGAAGTTGTTGACTCATCTAAAAATAAAGGCAACATGGATATCCCAAAAGGCATTTCAAGAAGTCAACACAAACAAAGAAGTGATGAAGGTACTCCAAAAAGAAGAAGGAAATGAGAAGGAACTCCATAGCAACATGAGCCCTTAAGAAGATAAACACAACAAATTCAGATGCCTATCTAGTATAAATATTATGCTTTAACGACTCAAGTGATGATTGTTGGCGAGCCTTTGAATTTTGAACAAGTTAAAAATCATAAAGAATGGATGGATGATATGAAAGAAAAATATGACTCTATACTGAAAAATGAAACTTGGGAATTAACAAAATTACTTGAAAGAAAAATTTCTATAGGATCAATGTAATAGGCCCTGGTTGATTTCCTATGTAAATAAATAAAAAAATAATAACCAAGGTCATGAGACACGTATTCCAAGATGAATGTTGGGAAAAACATAGTGAATGTGATCACTTGTGATTAATAATGGCTATGGAAATTGGAAAAGGCATTCGCAAAGGAAAAGTGGCATTAATTGATACTTTGTTTATGAAAATAATGGAAGATAGGAGAAAATGAAGATGAAAGGTCGCATGACTACATGAGGAGGACATTGAAGGAAAATTAAGGGAAAATGAAGAAAATAGAGGCCTCAATAATAACTGGTGAGATCTTTCATCTTACCTGAGTTGATCAAAAGTTTTCCGCATTCACTCAACAACTCCTTCTGTCTTTTTTTTCCTCTTTTCCTACCTGGGTTCTTTGGAGATTGTGCTTGTATCTCCTCCATCATTTTGACCCCTCTATGCTCCTAGATTTCACGATTTCTTGTGACTCCAAAGCCCTTCGATTGTGATCTCCATAGGAAGAGCTATTGAAACCTATCATATTCCTCTTTTGGCAGGGAATCCACTACTTTGATCGTCCCTTATTCCAGAAATTTCTCTAGATCTAGATTTTCCAGTTTTAGAATCTCCCGCAATTCATGGTACCCCATTCCTGCCTCACTTGGAGTCATCTTATGGTCCCTATTTATCTCCATAATGCTTGGCATATTCTCCTTTTGCTGGGTGTTTTCTATGATATCTTCCATGCTATCATCCCTTTCCTTCTCAGTGAGAATGTTCTCTATTTCCTGGTTTGTTTCTTTATCTAAATCTTCTTCTTCTAGGATCTTAAAGCTATTGTGGCTTGAGTGTAATTCCTCATTGATATTTTTTTGTGGTTGCTTCCCACCTTACCCTTTGCCCACAACCCTAGTGAAACCCTCGAGATTTTTATAAGTCATTATTTCCACATTTCTCTCCATCTTGTTTATTGAGAAGTCTCTATATAGATGCCCATGTTCATGGAATTTGCGACACCTAAATGGGATGTGCTCATAGTCCACTTCCTACACCCATTCTTCATCATATACTTCTAAAATTATCGCATCCGGAAGTGCTCCAGATAAATCCATTTCGACACATATCCAGGCAAAGGAGTTGTATTTTCCTTTCATAGTCACATCTGAGATATTTAGGAAATGCCCCAGTTTGTTGCCTATTGTTTTCAGAGATTTTGGTAGCCAATAATACAGAGGAAGGGAGTATGGTCTAATCCATACCGGCATTGATGTGAATTTTTCACATTCTCGGACAAAGTTCATCATCCATGGCTGCATGTAGAGGCATGCAGCCACATAGAAGTATGGTCCCCCTTCGAACACTCTATCTTTATCCTATAGGCTTGTGAACACTACTGTGAAGAATCCCTTATATCCTAGATGAACGTTTATTTCTCCGTTTGGCTTCTAGTGGCTACTTATCCATACGTGTAGCGCCCTCTCCATCAGCTATAACCCCATGGATTTGCATATAACCACATATTTGGCCATATGATCCCTGTGTGCTTGTAGTGTTCAATTGCTTAAGATGACCCGGGGAATGATGTTCGACTTGGGTTTGCATACCCTATTTGTCCTTATAGAAGTGATTTTTTGACTGCTACCCCCTTTCTCCTTCTCCTTACTATCTTCTTGTTGATCCCCTTCATGTTCATGAGGTCTATTTCTTCCCAATATTTCCATGTTACTTGTGTCTATTGTCTTCTCCAGAGGTTTCTTGAAACGCTGATTTCGATCATCCTTGCTTCTATCTGTGACTGCTTGACTAGGAGGGAGCAACACTCCCCCTACGCCTCCCACTATGGTACCCAACTTCAAACCCTAACGCCAACCCTGGATCAAGTTGTAGAGCCTCCTGCTGTCAAGAGAAAATATTAATTTATTATTTTTTGGTTATTTAAATTAATTAATATATAAAATGTATACAATTAAAAATAAATAAATATATCGCATTATAAACGACTGTTATATGGTAGTGATTTTCTTTCGGTTAATTTAAATATAGGTGAATTAAAGTGAAGAATAATAAAAGAGCTATGTGATATTGGAAGGAAAATTAAAGTGAAGAATAATAAAACAGTTACATGACATTGGAACTATGAAGCAAATAATTGGTTGTTGCACAATGAACTCTAATAAATGTCTATCATGTATATGCATTCATGTTAAGGGCCACAAATGTGCTTTGAGTCCAACAACCAACCAATCCATTCTTATTTTTTGCTTCTTATTGTTAGATCTTTTAACATATTGGGTAACTTTAAATGACAATGTCAAAATTCTTATGATGAGAATTTGATCGACTTTTAACTAATCTTATAACTAAATTTTAGATAGTCAAATAACAGATATTAATTAGATATCAATTACATACATTAACTAAAAAGTAAAATATATTTTTTTAAAGATTACTATAGTTACATAAAATCCAAAAATGGGTAAATTTAAAGTTCAATAATTTTTTTTTTCTAAATAAGAATAATCTATTAACAAAGTAAGGGGGTACAATTACAACGTGACCGAAGTCAAAACTCTGCTCTAAAGAGAGGTAGAATTGTCAAAATAAGTAGATGAGAATACTGACCATAGGAAGTGAGCTCATTCTTGAACCAGTTTTCAGGACCCATTCAGGGGAACAACTTATGATTCTCTTGATAATGCAGAATTAACAAAAATTCAAAAATACACCGGAATATCACAAAATTGTTTTCACTAAAAGGTTGCCTAGTTGTAAGGGCTGCACAACATGTAGACGAAGCAGAAGTGAGCGAACTAGTCATCTGGAGGCTCTTCCACAATGCAGCACCATCGGAAGTCAGGAAAATCCCTTGCTTGAGCAGTGTTCTGATAAGAGGGACCAGGGACAACCGGCGCCATCACCACATCCTGAGCGCTGCGGATCTGAGCATCCATAGCCTGCCGAGGTGCATTTCCAATCCCCACCTAGAGGGTTGAAGATGGAACAGAGATAGCCCCAGATCCTCACGGATGAGATCCAAAATCATTTGTTTGTTCTGCCTCATGGAAAACCACCGGTTATTCAAAGGCTTCCTCGATCTCTATATCTGCACTAATGAAAAAATCATAAGATCAATAACATTAGATCCTGAGAGCTGGTAGTGATTTTATTTGGGTGTTCAGAATAGCAAACCCTTGTATGGCTTCTTCCATTTCTCGATTGAAACGAGTATGACCAAGATATGAGCTATTATCCTTGGGCGATTTAGAGAGTTGTTAAAGGTGAAAACTGTAGAGCCAAACGTGGGAGGAGACCCAGGGTGGTGGCTAGAGGAATGAAGCCACCCTCTCCCACTGCGGGCGTTGGGGTAGTGGCCAACAAACAACTCACTGGAAAGGGAAGGTGAATCAAAGGACGGACTGGAAGACGCGCACCGACGATGGCCTCTTCGGCACTGCATTCTATGGCCCAAGCGAGGCATCAGGGAGATAGCAGCAATGGGATACTAGGTAGGCAGAGAAACAATGTTGACCGAGAGATGGCTACAGCTTTGCCAGCTGATCAGAAAGATTTCGCAACAAAGGCTCGAGGCACAAGAAAGGAACCAGAGGGAAAATTGAAGCCGCTCCGCCAAGAGAACTAAGCCAAGCGACAAATTATCCTTTCCTAGCAAGTCCGTAGAGGCCTCAAGAATGACAGAGCCAACATCAAACAGACAAAGATTAAAAATGAGTCCAGAGGCGAGAGAGTGAAGTGAGTGAATCAACGAATCAAAGACTTCAAAACAAAGGCCTGAGGCCCAGGAAAGGAGCCAGAGGAGAAACTGAAGCCGCTCCGCCAAGAGAACAGAGCCAAGCACCGAATTATCCTTCCCCAGCAAGTCCCAAGAGGCCTCAGGAATGACAGAGCCAACATCAAGCAGACAGAGGTCAGAAATGAGGCCAGAGGCGAGAGAATGAAGCCAATGAATCAGCGAAGACAAATCCACCGCAAACCCAAGACTGAACCTTGTTGTATTCTCCTCTGGTGCGCATCAAGAAGCACCTTCCATAACTATGGCATTGAAGAACGTCGCATTCTAAGGCAGGCCAGAGCGTGCGGAGTGAAGAACCAGAGCTGTAGACATGATGTGTGAACCGGAGCCGCTGAATTGAAAGCAGATGAGTCCTGCTCTGCGCAAATGCCAAGAGCCAACAACCATGCGTCTCTTAATCCTTCTGTTCTAGGTAGGCAGGTGTCGATCCACCTCGCCAGACCCCTGTCCCTTTCCATTTATGACTCGATCATACACCTGCATCCGGGAAACTTAAAGTTCAATATTACAATTTATATGAATCTCAAAATGAATGAATATTAATTTTTATTATTACTATTTACATTAAACCACACTGAATGAAACATAAATTTCAAATCTGCTAATTATATGAATTTGGAATGAATGTGGAATGAAGTGAAATATAAATTTTAGAGCTATATGGTTTTTTGAACAAATTCTATCCTGAGTTTTATTATTAACCTATTATTTTTATTATTCTTCGGATTTTATCAATGATAATTTAAAGGATGAAAGAATTTGATCATTTTGATAATATAGTTAAGAAAATTAAGTATAAGAAAAAATTCTCACATGGTAATTTATTGTTTTTCTTATTTTTTCAATAATAATCCAATACAAAGAATTATTATTTCAATGATAATTTGAAGGAAATAAAAATGATCACTGAGATGATGTAGTAATTAAGAAAATTAAGTTATAAAAAAATTACTAAATAAAAAGTTAATTAACTAGTTAGTTAAAATATTAGCATTGTGTACCTTACAGTACAACTAGACTTTTACAAAACGGAGCATGGAACTCAAAGATATCTATCCATAACTTTTACAATAATAATTAAAATTAATAATCGCTAATTTGTAGAAAGTTCCAGACCCAAATTCATATATATTGAAGGTTAACTTTTTATGAAGACCAGGATTAGTGCCATTAGATATTGTAAAGTATAGGTTAGAAAACGTAAGACGTAAAGCCACCTAGAATAACCTTTAACTTTTCAGTCAATGCAAGAAACCAATTGAAAATCATATCTTCACAGAAAATTTTATATCCCCTCCTAACACGAAAGTTTATTTAAGAGTTACATTGGTTATCTTTAACAGTTAGATTTGTTGAAAACAAATTATGAATTGACTCTTACCAAGAGTTCAATGGGAACACGTATGTAGTTAATGACAATTCCTTTTTCCTTATGATAAGATAATTTGAGTTAATTGATTGACGTACTTTCTATATACAATATCATTAGGAGCTAGTTTGTTTCTCTTCTTTTAATTATTTAAATCTGGTTGATTGAAACATGCAGTCTTCGGTCATTAAAGTTCAAGTCTGGTCATAATGTTGTTTATTTATGAGTGCTGCAAATTATAGTTGGAGATGGAAATGAATAAAAAGTTGTCATCATTTCTCACCATGTGTAAATAAAGATAGACTCATAGTATAGTAAAACAAACATGTAGAAACCAACTTAGATCCAATTAGAGTCTTGAGTGCAACTCTCTAAGTAAATGGTGTCAGTAAATGGTGTCAACTGATGGTTCATGCAAATTGAGATAAGATGGAAAATACTTCTATCATATAGTTACAATGATGGAAATATGTAGGGGAAGATAGGCTTGTGGGAAGAAATTCATATCCAAAATGATCTTGATCAGTCACTGTGATTGACTGAACCCCCTGGCGAGCATAAAATAGAGACCGAAAAGAAATAGGAGAAAATATCCAATGCAGAAACTAAAGATCTCCACAACTTTTTTCACTTATGAATTGGGATTTTGTGACCTAGGGCTTCTAAATGGTGAAGGGGAAAACATGGTAGAGAAGGTTGGAATTGAGTAGTGTGGGTAGAAAGAGGTTATATCATCATGTCAGAGCTTGTCTTTTTCTTAGGTTTTGTACCAAGAGAATGGGTAGGTCTAGACGACCTGCAAGACTGAAGTGGAAATTCGAGTGTTTCAAGCTCAGAAAAGGGGTAATACAAATCGGATTACCATGAACTTTTAAAACCCCTATGTTACTTAGGGTTTAGTGTCTTTGGGGGTGGAGAAATGAAGTGGAGAAAATGAAGAGGCGGCTCAAGTTTAAATATTGAGCATTGAAGTTGACCTCTAGTAGCGTAAGAGCAACAAGCAATACATATGTATTGCAAACAATTGGAGGAAAAAGATAACTAATATCTCCGTGTTTCCAATATTTGAACGAAAAAGATACCCAGTATAAACACATTCAAATGCTAGCACTATATGAAGGCTCTTATAATTGACAATGCCCTTCACCATGTACTTGAATGAATAGTGTTTCTTTAACAATGAAAAATAATCTACAACAAGCAAGGAATTAATTAAATACATATCTAATTTCTAATTGGAAACCCACAAAGTAGAGATGGTAGACAATTGGAAATTGGGTTTCCTTGAAATATAAAAATAAGATAATTAATTGGAATCCAACTTGCATTTTGGTTTTATTATCTTGGACCAAGAACAAAAAAAGAATTCAAAGCAAAAAATGCCAAGCAAAAAATAAATAAAAAAAGAGAAGGTTCGAGCATGCAAGCTCTTGGTACTTAAATCCACATTGCATATACAACCAACAATGTAAATCAAGGATTGTTGTATTAAGTGAATAGAATACACATAGTTCAACCATAGATTGTTTACAGTTTTTTTTTATATACAAAATTTCAAAAAGTAATTGCTTTCATGTGTGCATTTGTATGCTTTCTTCTTGTAGCATGCAAATGTGTTAGTGGTCAAGTGAGGAGGATCTAATCAGTACAACTTGATAGAAAAATTCAGAAGAGCATTGGACATATCTCTAGAATAATTTGTGTCCTTTTGTAGCTAATTTTTGCAGAAGTGATGGAGTTGCGAAGAAAAGGGAAAAATTAGTACAAATTGACTATTTTGAATAACATAATTTAAATTGCATATATGTTCTTTGTAGCTCAAATATGAAAATTATTTAGAAAAATAACTAGCTTTTGTTAGGCTGCCATTGTTGTCAACACGTTGGATCTCGTTGTCTTCGTTGATTATAAATTTGCCATGTATTTTGACATTCCGTATCATATACAAGGTTGCTTGTTTTCTTTGAAGATAATCTTCAAAAGACATGTTTGCGAGGTTGGGAGCTAATTGTTCCAAGAGTATTTTGTTTCTAATGCAACACTATAATAGTGCTGTTGTTAGAAGTGATGATGTAATTAAGACATCATGAATATAAAAATAATAATTTTTTATTACACTTTAGACAGTTAATCATTGTATCCTCTATCATTGTAGAGGGTGGTATTAGCGAATTTCGTTCAACACATATTGGTTAAAATGGCTTACACTAAATTCTTGCAATTTCCAATGTTCCCTCTATTTGATTATAAAGGAGGATAATTTGTATATGTGAAAATGGGAAAAAGTGAAAAACAATTGCATATGGGGAAGTAGAAGTATTGCTTGATGTATACTTACAGATATTGTTGGAGGGGTAAATTTTCTCAGTTCTTATGTTGCCTCTGCATTGAATTTTTTTATGAATGTTGATTGTGTTGTTTGAAAACTTCTTTCTTTGACATCTTTCTTGTTTGTTATGTTTTTGCATAACATAATTGAAAAATGTCCTCTTTGCAATTGTTGTTTGATTTCATTTGTAGTGTATGTTGCAAACCAATTTTTCGTGCAGTTGTGACAATTGCAACAGTGGTTCCAATTGGATATGTTTTTGTATTTAGTGCAAATTGTTTTATTGTTGTATTTGGAATGAATTTGTAATCTTTGCAAATATGTTCTTTACATTACTTGATTCAGAGAGCAACAAAATCGAGTCACAATCACCAGGTTCATAATTCTTTTTAAGAAGAATTTTTAAATTTGTAATTGATATTACTTTTTTAGGCAATAGTTTTTGTTCATGTTCTTCAAGGAGATTAGTTGGTACAGACAATGTGAATGTCATTATTCCTTCAACATATGTCAAATCCACACATAGTATTTATCGTGCTTTGTGGGCTTTATCAAGGTATGTACTATAAATTACCATCACATCGCCATTGAACAAGTTTCCAGTTTTGTGAATGTTTAGTTCTTCAATTGACTAAATATGATGCTTTCAATCTTTGTATGGATGATATTGATGTGACAAATGATGAAGCCATAACTAAAAGACAATTTTGATGATCATAAATTACATGTACAATAAAGTATATGATAGTTAGTTTCAAATGTACTTCTTTGATTTTTTTGCCAGTGATGTTTTTTTTTCTTTTCTATCTTTGCTTGTTCTTTAGAACTGTAAGATGAAGAAGTTGCAACATTAGTACTAGGATTAAGTATAGAATCATAACTGTTGAATTTGATAAGTAATAGCATAGTGAGAATGGAATATAAACAAGTATCAAATTTCCAAGTTGTTGATTTTTTTTCATGGTTTGGAAACCGAGCCAAATACAATTTCCAAGTCCAACCCATAGTTGTCCTGCCTCAAAAATTATAATATTTGATTATGGGTGGCATTATTGAGATATTATTTTTCAATTATAAGTATGGCTGAGTTTTGTTTCCAAGACTAGAAGGTGATATTTGATGCTAGGTTTTAATTTCCAAATTTTATGATGACAAAGATAAAATTGAAAAAGTTTGAAATGTGATTTTGAAACTAATTAGATTAAGGCTTTGATCAATATATATGGATGATTGCAGATACCTCTGAAGGGGTCACATTCAATAGTTGTGAGGGAAATTTTTGTGTACATGGATCCTGATGACCTTGGCAAATGTTTTTTAAAGTGTCAATCGAGCTCATTTTGTAAAAGTATTATGCCTATGTCATGGTATGAAGTTTGCTCAAATGGCACTGTTGAAAAATTAAAATTGATGCTAGTTTCAAATCAATTACAAGATTAAGTTTGTTGGTGTGACCTTCAAGCTATTAGATACAAACAATAACTAAAAGAGATATAAAAAATTAGTTGAAGGTGGAGTACAAGTGGATGCACTATGCCATATGCACATGGCCTATCAAAGCTTTTTCACTGAATAATTCACAGGTCTGGGAACAAAACCCTTTTAGTATAAATGAACATTTATGGTTATTATCTTGTTTGTGGTTCCTTATACTACTCTTTGGAGTGTAGGTTTAAGATAAAGATGGAAATGGTTCAAATTAACTATTTATAAAATGTTATAGACAAAGGCATTTGATAAACACAAGTTGCAAGTGCTTTGTCCTAGCTCTTTAAGGTCACTTACAATAACTAGATGTATGTTGTGACACAACATGATATGCAGTGAAGATGAACCCATGCATGTACTTTTGAGTTGAACTATAAATTAAGTCAATTGTATTTGTGAGAAGGATCATTTCCTTGTCAATTTATAGATTTAGGAAAATTTTAATAGACAAGTTGCAAATCATTCTTACTCTCCTGCCAACAAGGAAAAAAATTAGCTTAAACTTGTGCTAATTTTCCTTCCTCTTTGTGGTTGTGGGTTATTGTCATGAGAACTTGAAAGCTTCTAGGCGACTTCTTATTGCAATTCCTACTCTGTTATTGGCGTTTTTTAGTCTCTTGAAACAGATACTTGTGCTATTATGAAGAGAGGTATCACTATGAAATATGATATAATTTCGAGCCTTGCTGCAACTTGGATTCTATCCTTGAATTAGAAGAAGTTGATATAGCTTCCCCATGTCTTTTTCAAGGTCCTGTAATTTCACTTCAACTCAAAGGTTCTTGTGGTCATAGAGGAAAATGGGGATTCTTTTAGATTTGTTTTGAGGTGTCATGAGGCATTGACATTTTATCAAGTGAGGGATGAAATTATAAAAATAACTCCTAGGGTGATTAGGTTGTAATTCCAGAGGCTAGCAAAAGACTTAGGTTTTTGATGGATTGATTGGAATTGAATATCTGGCGCTTTAGGCTGCGTTCATCAACTCTGGAAGAGATTTGAGCTACAATTCACCGAAAACTATTCACACTTCTGATACAGAGGAAGAGGAAGAAAAATTCAAGAGCACCTTGGTTGAGAACAGAGAAGGCTATTTAAGTGAAAGGAATGAATCTGGGATCAAGGAAGGGAAGATTGATGACTAAGAAATCCTAAGTGGAGAGGACTTTGTTAGAGCTAAGTTAGAGGTTAGGTCTTGCATGAAGTAGGATTAGAGTGGTCATCCCTAGTTCTTTCCAAAGACTTGGGAAATGAATTGGATCCATTATGTTAGTTCAATGATACTTTTACATCTTTGTTTCCTTGAATTTCTTTAGCGATTGTAAAAAATTTCACAAGCTTTTATGCTTACGAAGTTGCATTTAGTGTCCTTCATCAGATCTTGGTCACTAAACTGGACACAATGCTTGAAATAATCTCATAAGAATAGAGTACTCTTGGATAAATTTGTGAATTTTAGTGTTTATATAACATTGGGAGATTTCCTTGTTAGCATTTCACTTAAGAAACATATGTTGGTTCTAAATGTAACATCTGAAGTTGCTATGTGTTGTCATATATAGACTTGGGTTATCCTCTTTAAGAAGCAATTTTATGCTATAAAAAAAATTATTTTATTAGGTAAGTTATAAATCAATATCAATCGATATTGTTTGTTAAAGAACGCTAGATCTTGGGTTTAGGAATATCAAAACAATACTTGGCGCCCTAGTCTAAATGTTAAATTAGGCTTGGGGAAAAAAAAGTAATCTACCAATTTTCTTGGTTATTGTGAGGATTGAGATGACAATATATTTAGGAATAATATAATGAAATTGTCATCACATTAAGAACTGACTATGATAGGTTCAAACTTCTCAAATTACATTACCAATATTGAAGAGTAAACATGTAGAATCTTCCCAATATGACTTGCAATAAAAATGGGCCCTACAAGTTGATAAGTCTAATTATTCCACCTAGAAAGTGCAAAAATAAATAAAAAATTGCATGATGATCCATTTTATATCAGAGGCACTCATGACAAATAGCTAGAAAGACATTTAATTTGATTACTACTATAACTAATTATAAAAAAACAACCATCAAATGAATTTTTTTCCCAACTTTGATGCTTTTGCTCAAGGTAAAGTAAGAGAGAGGAAATATGTCAGTTTATACATTTTCTACTATGGACATATTCAATGCATTGACTAATTTTGAAGAGAAATATGTAATATTTTAGGCTTCTGTGGAAGTTTTTTGCAGTGGCATGATCCGGATTATCCATAGCTTTGTGTTCATTCTGTCGACGTTTCAAACCCCAAAGAGGGTCCATCATCAGGACTAATTTAGATAGATAGAATATGAATGAAAGCATATTGAGAGAAAAGTCTATCGACCTGTGAATAAATAAACCTAGATCCCTAATTTTTAAGAAGCCGACACTTATATGATTTCTTATTTATTTTAATTTATTATTAT
>APFE030583206.1:3116-25164 GCA_000404065.3 Pinus taeda | reverse complement strand
TATATATATATGTCCCAAAGGGATAGGTCAATTCAATTTCGCTAAGTACTTTAGGGTTACCAACTCCTCTTACAGTTGCCATTAAGAGTGGGGATAATCTTCTATCTGCATATTTCAAATTAATAATTATAGAATGAAAGAAGTAAATAGATCCCTACAAAGTACTTTAGGGTTACCCGCTCCTCTTACAGTTGCCATTAAGTGTGGGAATTGTCTTCTATCTGGATATTTCAATTAATAATTACAGAATGAAAGTAATAACTGGATCCCTACAAACTGGGAAAAAGCCATGAATATTTACAAGCCATAGTAGAAAACATCTTCAAATGGGATCAAAAACAAGGAAAAAATTACAGTTCTATTCATTAGTTGATAAGGTCATTTAGTCTGCTTTTATGATCCTTACAAACTACTAACATTCATTAAAGTAAAATTGTAAAATGCTAAAAGGATTGTGAAGATATATGACCATAAAACCTTTTTTTAGAGATGAACGATACCGATTCATTTTATTAGTCATCTTGATGCAAGTAATAAAATTTGAATGCACTAACAACACTTTCCCAAAAATATAAGGAAAAAATATAGTGAATAACAAGGCGAAAAGAGAAAGGTATATTGTTTATAAAATATATGAAAAACATTACAAAAAATGGGTAATTCATATGGGATTAGAACCTTAGGAGAATCCATATAAGCCAAGAACCAAAAACAACTAAGGTAAGAAAATTCCAAAATTCAGCAACACATACCAAACACTCCTTGAAGGTAAGAAATTTCCAAAATTTCACCTCTAGGATGCATTGCTATGCCACCTGAGACACATTTGTGTTCCTTCAAGTGAGCGTGACAAGATGATTTGGGAGGCACATTACATTCAGGTCGCTCGACATTTCAGAGTAGAGAAAATAGTGCAAGTACTGCAAAAATATTTTTACTAGCAAAAACTCTGTGAGAATGTTGGAAAGTACATTAGATATTGCACTGCCTATGCCATTACTAAACAAAGCATCAAGAAGCAAATCCTATATGCTCCTCTTCCTACTCCTAATCGACCTTGGGAATCCATCTCCATGGATTACATGTCGGTCCTTCCTTCTACTAGGCACAATAACGACTGCATTTTCATGGTTGTTGACAGATTCTGTAAGATGGCCATCATGGTGGCCTACAGGAAGAGTATCACAGTAGCAACCATTGCTAATCTCTTCTTTGAGTGAGTGTGGGTACACTTTGGGATCCCCCAATTATTATCCTAGACCGAGACAATAGATTCCTAAGTACAATTTCGTCAAGTCTTTGGTCAATGCTAGATACCAAAATTACTAATTCCACGACATTCCATCCCGAAACTGATGGACAAACAGAGGTTGTCAAGAGAATGATTGTACACATTCTCTGCATGCACCACTTGAAGGATCCACGAACATGGGATGAAATCCTCACTTATGTGTAGCACAACTATAACATGGCTCTCCATAGCTCAATGGGCCATAGCCGTTTTAGGTAGGGTTGGGATTTTAGCCATTATTCCCCATTGATGTAGCCATACCATTTACAACTACTGAGGTAGATACGACGCATGTAAAGTTTGAAGGAAATAGGCTAACAACACCATTGAGTGCTTTCAACACATCCACGAGCATATCCATTCTATATTAGATAGGGCCGATGCTAAGTACAAGCATTCTCATGATCAACATCGAGTGTTGCAAAAGTTCCAAGTGGGAGAAAAGTTTAGCTACATTTACAAAAGGAGCGCCTCAAAGGACCCCACCACAAGCTTCGACCGCTCTGATATGGGCCATACACCATCACCAAGGTTATAGGGGACAATGAGTTTGAGCTTAGCATCCTACAATTCCTTTGTCTTTACCTAGTGTTCAATGTAAATCACCTTCAATCATACTTCGCACCATTGTGGGACACATCCGACATTGCAGAACAACTCACACTGAGAGAGCTAAACTCAGAATACATGGAAGAAGCCATAACTGTTTACATCATTGACACGTAGATCAATAACACTCACTAACAGAGGATCCAACTAAATCATGTTGTCAAAGTATGTCATATCCTTCACCGGGGCAAGTCGTTTACTAGGGACCAAGTTCAACAGAAATTTCCTCACCTCATGGAGGCTCTGCATGGAATGGGGACCATTGGTTGGGAGGGAGGATTGATGTAGGTGGATACTGGTGGTCACCTACATATTCCACCTAGACCTCTAGTGAGTTTCATCTGTTTCCTTGTTTACTTTTTACTATTTTTAGTAGTTTTTTAGGTCCTGAACCTTCGAAGCAATTTTTACCCGCTAAACGGCATTTTTCTAATGTTTGCAGCAAGCTCATGGTCCTAGGAAAGGGCTTGCCAAAAAAAATGCAGTACTCGGAGAGACCTTCCCAAAAAGGTATCATACACCCAAAACAAAGGTAATATGACCAAGTTACAACCCCGGGAAGTTGGCTACCCAATTAACCCAAATGAGGGGCACAAACTCTTTGTGTTCCATCTCTCGGGATTATGGTTTTGGTTGTTGACAGTTTTCCCTTATCATCAAATAATGAATATGCCCTTGAGTCACATTTTAACTGAGTTCAGAGGCATGTAGTCATCACATATCTCCTTAATGATAAACTACCGTCGCCTAAGATAATTTATTTCAATTCTATTTGTAAGAATATTTCAGTATTTTGATATTAATGAAATAAAGTGTTATTTCTACTACATCTCTGTATCTATGGTTATGTCAAAATTTTTTGCATTCTTGTTTAAGTTTGAATCATAGAGGGGTCGAGATCCATGTTAGGATTTCCTTTCAAGGGTACCTGCTTTACCAGCAAAGCGATAGTCTCGCCATCCTCTTTGCTATGCGTTTTTCCCTACAAAGTCATGCTTCGGTAGTTGTTGCTATGCTCAAAATCCTTCTTGGTGTCCCAGTTTGCTATTTTACCTTGATTCTTAATCATTAGTATCTCAGACTCTAGATGAAACAGTTAGTGCTTCATTCGTCCACTCATCTAGTCAACTTTTTGCTTCATTATCACTTCCCTATCATTATTCTCGCGCTCTAATATAACCATTCTTCTATGGAACATCTCATACATCGCCAATAGAATTTTGAATATTTTCTTCAACGACTTCCTCCAACACTTGAATTCCGCAGGTGCCTCACTACGCACCATGTCTACGGGTGCCCACTTCCACAACAAGAGTCTCCACTTTACTAACAATCGCTTTAGTCTTGTTTCGACTTGGTGGCCTAAATTTATTACCTCCCTTTCCTCCCTAGTAGATGATCCTTCTTCTATCCACATTAATTCTGCCACGGGGGGAGCTATCATTTATAATTTCCAAATTAATGATCATAACTTCGAACTTTGATTGGCATTACTAAGATATGGTTCCATGATCTCTCGCTTCCACATACAATGCGCTTTCAAGAGTTGTCAATATTTTAAACCCTTTCACCTTCCTTTATCATCACTCAGATGTGAGATTGTCCAGCATGCAAAGCAATAGGTGGAGGACGGATTGTGATCTATCGTGCTCCCATGAGGTTGTTCCCCATTTTTCGATGTTTTTTATTCTCATTAATTCCTTTGTGAGTATATCCAAGAACATCATTGGATTCCAAAGGTTTTTCATTTACTCCCTATGTGTTATGGGATCAACACATATCTCCTTTCACTATTTTGTAGAATTATTACCCCTTGTTCTATGCATGTGCCATGATTCGTCAAAGTGTCTTCCACAGAGTTGAAGTGTCATTTTTTATTTGTAAATAGACTTTGTTACTATGCCATGGACTAATATTCTTGATCAATACCACTCACATATAACAATTTTTTTAAGTAAAATCTAAACCAATAATTTGCGTATACTACTAATAATATTTTAGAAAATTCCAGAGATTAAATCCTTACCATTTACCTAATAATTATGGATGATTAAATTAAAATTCTAGAAACCCTTTCCAAAATAACTATGCATATCAATATAACAATGAAAGCAGCTCGATTAAAAATGGATTATTTTACTTTAAAAAAATATAGTAGAGTGTTGCTTTTTCATATTTTCATTAGGCGTGACAACTGATAAAGAGTATAGGGAGTTCATCGTGACATAACTGCAAATCCATTTATAATAAACAAATGAGGCGTCGTGAATCCATAAGAGCACTGCGTTTCTCCTTCAATACCGTCGGCGGAAGACATGCATGCAAGTAAATGACGACATGGCTTGGCATTACTGAGCATGCGTGTCTCCCTCCATCTTTCATGCTTAGTTTAAACTTTGAAGGAAACGCGCAACCAAATCGGTTCAATTATTTAGAAATATATCTATGTTAGGCCGAATCCATATTGGGACAATAGTTGGTAGCGTGAACTTTTCATTAAGCGAACTTTTCAATAAGTAGCGTTAAATGGATCAATCCAGAACCAGATGGCATCTCAATATATAATATCGAATAACATTATAGATTTTGCAGAACGCAGCTGTACAACCGAATATCATATTTGGATATGTTTGAGCTATCGATTTTAAAGATTATTTAGTGATCAGATTATACTTACCTTGGCATAAGTAAATGCCATCGCATACCACCTTACTTGGATAAGATTAGTCTCAGTTTATTATAATAATTTTATTTTTTAAATGATATAACGGAATCCTATGTTTGCAGGCCTAATTCTAATGCATTCACAAAATTGACAGGTAAGCTTCCTCATTCTAAAAATTAGGATTAGCATGTTTGACCCCTAAAGAAGCAAACGATTAATTGGCATCTTAGACACGTAAAGATGCAAACGATTGATGTTCCACCGTGGTTTTTCCCAATGCAAATCAAAGATTTATGGATAGCATTTTTATTTAATATATTATCCCATTTATTATGAAGTCGACATGACATATTTATTGTGTTCTTATGGATACGAAGTTTAGGGAGGGATGTTTCGTGTCTTTTTCTTCTAGTATGATGGCCAATAGGGTTAACAGCTTAAATGTTTACCTCGAGTGAATCATCTACATCACTGTTGCATCTGGTTAGCTCATATCTGTGTTGTCCCTCAATATTGTGTTTTACGGGAGATTCAGGTAGCCCGATGTACCGGCCACTATTCTTAAAAAATGCCATAAAATTTTGTACCTTAGAATTACTAAAATGTGGTAATCAAAAGGTTGATCTCACTGTAACAGTTGTTGGGAAAAAGATTGTGATGCTTCACAACAGTTCTGCAAGTAAAGATATCGCTTCTATCTTTATCATTCAATGAAAAATCAGATGAAAAAATTAACTCCAGGGTAATTTGTATTCTTGGAGTTATTTATTCGTTTCAGATATCTTTAAACCCGTATATTCAGAACGCAAATTTAATTAAATAAGTTATAATGGTAATAGCACACGGTTCACTAACAGGAGAAGGGAAATGTTCACCATGGATATTAAATATATAAAAAAAGACAAATTTTTTAAACTAGCAAAAATATATTAAAAGTGTAAAAGTGTTAATGTGATTGATATAAATAGAAAATTTCATTTGTATTTACCATGGATAATATATCATTTATATCTAAAAAATTATTACAATAAAAATACTATTATTATCATTTATAATAAAACTGAAGAGAATAATAAACCCAATGGGTTAATACCAAAACCCCAAAGGATTATAAACCAAAGAGATTATTGCTAAGAATGATAGGTTTTATATTACTTTGGGTTTATCATTTCCCCAGGCTTATAATTCAATCCCTTGGATATATTAGTGTAAGTGTTATATTCCTAGGGTATAACCTTACTCCTAGGTTTATAATATTAATCCCTTAGGTTCAATATAAATCAAGGGCAAGCAAGAGTTTATATACTTTGGATTCCTAATATTAGTCCCTTGCCTTTATAATACCTTGGGGTTTTTGTATTAAACCTTGGGTTTATTATTCCCTTGGGTTTATAATATCAATCATTTAGGTTTACTAATGTAAGGGTTCAATTTCCTAAGGTTTAATACTAAAACTCCAAGAGATTATGAACAAAGGCAATAATGTTAACCCAATGGAATAATATTAAATCCTGTGGATTAATATTATAAACCCTAAAATAAATATGGTTGACCATGATGGACCATGGTTGACCATGGTCAACCATTTTTATTCTAGGGTTTATAATATTTACCTTATGGTTTATATATCTTGGGTTTATAATATTAATTCATTTGGGTTTATAATCCCTTAGGCTTAATCCTAAAAAATCAAGGAATTATAAACCCTAGAGAATAACATTAAGTCCTAGGGATTAATATTAATTACAAATCCTATAAATATTATTATACCTTGTCAATATTATGCCATTGGGTCTTTAGTATTAAACGCAAGCGATTATAAACCTAAAGGAATAAAATTAAACCCACAAAATTAATATTATAAATTCAAGGTATATAAACCCTAAGATATTAAATACCCTCGAATAAAGATGGTTGGTCATGGTCAACCATGGTTCAACGTCATATTGTGACAAGGATTGTTTCAAAATTAAAATAAGCCATTTTCAACCATGGTCAAACTTGTTTATTTTAGATTTTATAATATTTATCTAAGGGTTTATATACCTTGGGTTTATAATATCAATCACTAGGGTTCATATTATTATCTTGTGTTTTTAATTCCTTGGGATTTTAGTATTAATCTCATCGGTTTATTATCCTTTTAGTTAATATTATTCCCTTCAGGTTTTAGTATTATACCCTAGGAATATGAACCTTTGGACTAATAGACCCAATGGATTGATATTACAAACCCAAGGGAATAATAAACCCAACAGGTTAATGCTAAGACCCCAAGATATTATAAACTGAAGGGACTAACATTATTAAACTCAAGGGGCCAATATTATAAATCCAATATACATAAACCTTTAGTTGATCATGATTTATATTGAACCTGAAAGACTAATATTATAACCCTATAAATAATATTATACCCTAGGAATATGAACCTTTACATTAATATACCCAAATGATTGATATTACAAACCCAAGCAAACAATAAATGGAAAAAATTAATACTAAAACCCCAAGGGAATATAAACCCTAGAGTTAATAGTATTAATACATTGGGTTTTTTATCCCCTGAATTTATAATCCTTTGGATTTTTAATATTAACTTTTATTCTTAAAATTATTTATATAGTTTTTGATATCTTTAAACCTGTATATTTATAACATAAATTAAATACATAATTATAATCATTATAAAACAGGCCATATCTAATTTTTATCTAGTTCTTTTCATATCATTTTTCTAAAAATATAGATGAAATGTTCACTAAAAATATTAAATATATAAAAAATAAAACGGTATTCCAAAAGATCTATAGCAACGAAAATCTTCACGCTAAAATTAATTATAAGTAAACCGGGTAGAGATGAAATTTGAAAATATTCCTTCAAATTGAAAATGGAAAAACACATTTCGAAAGTAATCATGTAATTAAAACAAAATAAAATAAAATGCAAATGAAAGCAAGAGAAACCGACAATGTATTCAGTGCTAATGATATGAGAGGACGATATATGATTTTTATTGGTATTAATGAAAATAAGTCGAATGAAATGAATTGAATAAATCTTCATGTTCAGCCAGAATGCCTTCCCTACGACCTATTGTCATCCTATTTGGTAATAAGGGGTGGACTGATTCCCCTTCCATAACAGTTCGAAAATTAATGCGATAATGAAATGAATGAAAATGCTATTAATATTTACAAACAAGGTCGGCTGCTTAGCAGCTAGTCCCTACAAAGCACATAGAATGGGTCTAGTGTCTAGATGTGGCTTGCTTGCTTGTGGGAGTGAAAAGATGAGTTTCATCGCTTAACTAGTCATAATGTGATTAGCGAGATATAAAGAATGATAAGCAGACAGCCAACTGAACCGTTCACCATACTTTAGTGGCAACCATGCACGTATGTAAAAACCAGCTGATCCAGCACCGGTCTGAAGCTTGCAACAATTTACCCTATGACGCCTTAACACTCACAATGAGTCTGATAGCAGTTAGTCTCCCTTCATTCGGCTGGCACAGTTTGTGTCTTCATGATATTTAGCAATACACTATAATGCCCATATTATGAGCACCCTTCCATATCCCACCATGCAATATGGAGTAGAACCTTGCGCTTGGCAGTTGTTCTAAGTCTATAAGGAAGCTAATTACATGAGTCAGCAGCCATGATTCATAGCATCTATACCCAACACTTTGCGAAGCAGAGCATGCCACTTGATATTGATTATAGTTTGAGTGCAGTCAAGTATTATATACATGATAGGAGAGAGCAAGGAAGCAAGAACTGGCCCATAGGAAAAAGCAAATATCAACCAATTTCAGACTCAAAAGCAACTGAACATTTTACATTCCTGTATGTTTTTCGTATGCATATATTATATTTTTGAAACCCCAACCTTTGATGAGCACCTCAATTTTCACATTCTGAAAATTTGCTGCTCTGACATCTGCACCCACCACCTTACCGAAACTTATGACAATTTTATATTTAAGCATTGAAATATCACAAATGAGAATTCAATTGTACGAGCTGAATCAGTGTGTCAAATATCAGCCCATGAAGGCGAAACTGCAATATCAAAATTCTTTTTTGAAAGCCATCATTTCGGCACTGTTCTTAAAATCGAAGGCTAACATTTTCTTGAATGCTTTGCACTTTTGCAAAACTTGTCATGCAGGTCTATATGAGACCAATCCACTCCTGTACTATCTCTTAACACAAGAAAAAAACCATGTGGCTGAGTCCACAAAATGCAATCAGTAGTCCATGTTACAAGTTTCAATAGTATACATCACTTAACAAGCCTTATATAGGCCATATATTCACTAAGCCAAAAAATTTATGACATACTGTGCATTACAAGTTGGAAAACTTTAGATAGAAAACTGACAGCCAAAGAAACTATTATTCAAAAGGAATCAAGAAATTTTTTAGTCAAATGGATACTGTATGTCGTTGTTAACAGGTGATTCATTAGCAAGTGCATGAGAGTATGCTTATCTCCACTTGCAAATACTCTCTTTCTGTTAGATTTCACAGCCAAAGCTGCACTCGCAAGTAATTACACTAACAAAGATCACAATAAGGAGAGGAAATTTTCATAGCCTCAGGTCCATTCTCAGTGAATTGAGTATGTCCAGGAGAAATGGTGGAATCAGATTTTTTACAGACCTGTCATTTTATTAACTAAAATGTACTCAGAAGGGCAATGTACAAATATACAATCAAAAGAAAATGCATACAAGTACATCAACTGACATTCCAAAGACTGTTCCCATAACTGAAGTGACTTTTTGCAACTCATGATTTAGGATGCTGGAAATCTTTGAATCCAAGAAGCAAGAAAACTTCGCATTCCAACCACAGGATGGAGTTAGTAGTCATGGTAGTCCATCAAAATAAATGTCATCTCAATCAGTTGCCTCCAACTGTGCCTGTTGGATCATTCCTCATAGCCAACTCATCTGGAGCATGAACAAAAAACTGAGGAAGAGACGCAATGCGAGGAAGATGGAGTAGAAAATCTCCAGATGACTCTTTTCTGTGAATAATAGTTCTCTTCTTAGAGTCCATGGCACTATTTTCGACCAACTGAAAAGGAACATGGTCACACTTCCTTGAAAATGCATTTCTTTTTTCATTGTTTATCTCATGCCTTAATTCATCATCTTCTCCAAGGGAATTTTTAGCCTCATAACCTGTTAGTGACTCGTTGTGAACTTTTCCAGTACTCGTCTCTGAAGCGGTCATGCTAGAACGTCTTTTTGAAGGAGAGAGCACATGGAGTTAACTCTTGCAATGATTGATTGCTCATCAAACGATGCTGATAGCATAGAATCACCAAGTAAATGTTGAGCAATTTCATCAAGAATCCTTTTGTGTGAAGACAAGTTGTTTTCCCCCGTAGAAACAGAGTTGCAAGAACGTATCTGCTCTTGAAAACATAAGCCTATCTGATTTGACAAGGTACTCATAGATGTTGAGAATGCTAACTCAGATTCTTCGTGCACTGAGACATTAGAAGGTCCCAATGATCGCATCTACTCCCACTGTGTGGTACTTTTCATGTTCACCTCATCAATATCATTGTTGCCATTATCTTCAGTAGTATGCGAGTCCATTACTGAGGTAAACAAAATGTCACTAGTTTTAATACAAAGAAAAATACAACTTTTGAACATGGAAAGAAAATCGAGTTCTTTTAAGCAATATCCTAAATTTATTTTCTTACAATAATAAGAAACATTTCACTAATTTATATCAACTGATGAATACCAGTAACTAGCCTTTATAGACCATGTCACATACCTGAACTAGGTGAAGGTGTTTCATGAGGTGTAGCCTTAACTGTAACTGTACTGATTTCAAAATCGAGTGGTTCAAATTTTGGAACCAGTGTCTGAGCCACTAGTGGTGCTCCATCTCGGAAACATGAGAAGGGTGCCAGATACTCCTCCTTCAATTGATTAAACTGCGTGAAAACATGAGACCCCTTTTCTTGTGCTTTCGCATAGCTGGACTGCTCATCCTGGTCTTGAAACACAACCCTTTTAGAATCAAAAAGTGGAGAAGCCTCGCTGAGGAAACCTTTCTTACTAAGCAAGTTTAACCGAGGATCACATTGTATAAGCTTTTCATAATGCCTGTTCAGCAGCCCGTGAGGACATTGTAGAGATGCAATTAGGGTACAATGTTCCGCATACTTGTGACTATGAAAAAATAGATATGAATCATAATCATTGTTGAATTGTAAATCATACAAATTGCATAATTTGATCTGGATCACACATACCTGATGTCTAATGCAAGTACAGGATCAATTGGATAAGCAATCACATGAAATGGTTGCACACTAGGGAGAATAGAAAGCTACAAATGGAACAAAAAATACATGTCAAAATGTATGTATAGCTACAGCTTCATTCACAAATAATAGATCACCTCACGGTATAAAAATATAGCCATATACCTGTCTTTGTAAGCAGAGGCAAGGTTTGCATGGCCTTCAGCCATGGTAGGTCACAGCTCGTATATGATCTTCAATTGCTTCGCTAACACGACCAATCTCTTTGAGAGTGTTTCCTCTGTTTACAAGACCATCAGCTGCTATTGGATCTAACCAAATGATGATATTTTTATTTAGTTTACCATTCCACTTGTTGTGGGCCCCATGTTACTTGTTGCCATGATCACCATGCACAGTGCCATATGTGTGACCCACCTGCATGTATGACACATGCCTCTTCATGGCCTATTAACCTATTAACTTAAATGCCAATGTGCCTGCATGCATACCAAATGCCTTACGATAAACACCAACATGCCTGCACGCATACCAGATGCTTTATTTTTGCATAGAGAAATCATCATCGGGGAGAGACGGGGGATTTACAGTACACCACGAACTTGTTCACGACAGGGACGAACTTGTTAAACTAAGGTAGCACGTGATACACCTCAGGCAACATAATTGTAATTAAAATGAACTATTGAAAGGTGGATGGTATTAGCCATGACTTGAAAAACCACGGGTGAATTGATTTGTAATAAGGTTAACCTAAGTTTAGTTTTGCATATACATTGTATTAATAAAGTTGGATGGTTCTCGAAACTCTGACACACACATCCGGGTGGCCACACTTCACAACCGCCACCTGGAAGCGACCTTGCGATGGAACCCTATGGTGCTTATTCGATGATCATGATTTACTGAGGTAGGGTTAGGCTAACTACCTGTTGGGTTGATGCTGGTGTAATTCATTCACTCCGTGTCTGAACAGAATGCGGCTCTAAAATTTTCCTTTGTGCAACTAGTTGTCTGAGACAAAAGGTCATCATACCACTGCATCTTTTCAGTGGTATCGTAGTTAACCTCTTCTTTGCTTCGGGTTATCCACACATATGTATTTATTTATGGAAGAAAGCCCTCGATTTCTCTTCCTTGGTGACTATTCTTAACAAATGGAGTCCTTCCCTCCATGGAAACTCAGGTAAGCTCTCTCTATCTTGTTTGAGTTATTTGATGAATTGTTTCCTTTAATTTCATGCAATGGTTTAAACCCTAACAGGGTATTTACCTCTTATTTCATGCAGAGAAACAGGGTTACAGAGTGGCTTCCAAAGGAATCAGTTCAATGGGCTTACCCAGTCTCATTTGTCCTTCACTTGCAGGTTGGAAATTGAACAAAACGTTGGTTTCTTTCTATGTTTTGGCGTGCCTTGCTTGCTCTCTAAAAAATATTGGTTCTCCGAAGGTTGTTTATGAAACCATAAAAGTGGGTTTCCTCTAATTGTGTAACGTTTTCAAGTGTTGGCTGGCCTCAGCGTTGTATTGTTGTTTATTGAACATTTTTTTAAGTTTCAAGCCCTAGGCTTTTCTATAGCTATGACACTCACAAGAGAATTTTTTTATTTTTTGATGATGCAATTGCACTCAAATTCGCCCAGAATTCTGAGCATATTCAGGTTCAGAACAATTGCATGCCCTTTTATTTTTTTCACCCTTCTGCACTCTGCAGTAATCATTTGAACTAATGTTGGAGCGCTGTCGACTCTGATAAATCCACGCTTGGCTGCATTCCCAACATTCGATCTCAAGTGTTTCAACTAGGGTGAATTCCACTTTGCTGCACCTTCCTGAATCTTCGAAATATCTTTCAGGTTCTACAACGATGAATACGACTGTACTTTTTAATCGAATATTGTTGTTGAACACTTGAGAAGAGTCAAGCTTGATTCTTACCGCAGATTTTGAAGGCTTCTTTCTGTGATAAAGGGGAAGTGCAGCTGTGATTTATAAGGATCTAAGGTTTGAAATTCCATTTTTTTGTATCGATTTGTCACAATGCTCTTGCTATTTTTAATTAACATTCGCTGAAAAACGACACAGACCGTTAATTCCACATGGACTCTGAGCAACCCTGTGCAAACATCAACAAGAATAGAGTAAAGATACGCTAGTCCTTTATATTCTATTTTCTAATGGTTTGTATGTATTTAAAGCAAGGAGATTTACTCGAAACGTTAGTCTTGTAGCAGAGGGTCCAAAGGAGAGGGCTTCGGGGAGCTGGCAGAATCAAGTGCCTCAGCGCCTGAATCTCCTGCTGTTGACTGGCTATCAACGCCTGCATCCGAGACTACTATGTCCTAGTGATCAAAACCTGATTGGGGCGTATGTGATGCTGCAAGGTAAAACAAAGGTAGAAAGTCAGCACAAGTTCAGCGAGATTCTATCAAGTAATATATCAAGGGAAAAGACCTGCTGTGTTGGAGCTGGCAGGATCAGGTGCCTCAGCACCTGAATCTCCTGCTGCTGACTGGCTATCAACGCCTGCATCCAAGACTGCTCTGTCCTGGTGATCAAAACATGATTGGGGCGTATGTGATGCTGCAAGGTAAAACAAAGGTAGAAAGTCAGCATAAGTTCAACAAGATTCTATCAAGTAATATATCAAGGGAAAGAATATTTACCAGCCAGTGGTCAAGTACCTTGCCCCCGACCATCATACCACCAAGGACAGGGGTGACATCAACAATGAAGCCAATAGAGATGCTCCTGAAAGTAAGGTAATCCATATCCGCTGCCTGAAGTCTCTCCTCAAGAGGTTGATCATCCATAGCAGGAATGGACCTAAAAAGTAAAGTCATATGAGTAGGAGGATCAATCGGCACTCGGACGACTCCATCAATCTGACGAGTGAACCGCTCTCCCAGATAATACTCCCAGCTCTCAGGGCCGAAAACATGCCGACACCAAATCAACACAATTATGAACATGCAGACACCGAATCAACATGCAGACACCGAAACATGCAACATGCAGTAACCGATGGCAACAAGTGGCAACTTCAGCTACTTATAAATTAGTCTCGCATTCAAAGAAGATACGCCATAAGTTTTCTTAACATTAAATGTTAGCAAATTAATGCTAAGGCAAAGAGAACATTACTTCATGAAGGTGTCAAGTTGTTCTAATTACTTGTACTTCTCCCAACCTTTTCCTAACTTTTGAGCCTGTATACCTCGGTTTGAGGCAAAATAAGAAGGAGATTTTGTTGATTGGTTAAAAGCACAAAATATTGTACTGGTTGATGTGTCCGTTCCAAAAACTTTGCTTTAAGCTAAAATTCGTTTATTGATTATCGTGTCAAACTAATGCTAGGGACTAAAATCAATTACTATAGTCCCCGCCAGCCCCGAAGGGGCAGGGACTAATAACACCATTATACCATTTTCTGTAATTCTCATTTGGGATTTCTTGAACCTCTAGATTTCTAATACAACTAAATAAATATCTCTTCATACACCTAAAACATATAGATAATTGTATTTTCATGCGTGCTTTACAATATCAATTCATAACTATTGGTATACAATTTCTTTATTTTATTACAATCTTTAGGATTCCGAATTTATTTCATTTTTTTAGCTCTATTTGATACTTGTAAATTTTATGTTAAATAACTTCACATTATTAGATTCATATATTGTATTACCAAATTATTGTCATTAATAATGTTTTGAATGCTATAAATATACAATGTAAACTATCCAAAACTATATACTTTATAATTAATTGGTATTTATGTTTTTTTAGTTTATTGGGTATGAAGGTAAACTAGTATATACCTTTCTTAAGCACTCACCTAGCCTAGTTAAAGTTTTTATATATAATTATATTTTGCAAAGATTAATTTTTTTTTTAATGCTATATAGAATATATAATTTAAATCTGTAAGTCAAAATATTATTTTTGGTTGGATTTGATGAAATGTGGACAAAAACGAAATTAACTAAAAAATTCAGTAAATTTAAAATACTGTCAATAAATTTAATTATAAAAGAACTTGTTTTCTTAATTACTTTGTATGTTATATACATAATTACTTGATATTTATTTTACATTACATAAACATATTTTTTTGAAAAACTTATTTTATTAATTTCTTTATATGTTATAGGGAAAATGTTCAATAGAAATAATCCACCCCAATCTACTCAATCTCAAACCAGGTCAAGACCAATGGAGTTGAATAATAAAAATATATGTGGGGTTAAAGTGATACAACCTTTAAATTTTGGGGATGTGGAGGGCCTCAACTATTGAGAGATTATCCACATAACCTGATATCTCTTCAAAATATACAAGTTTTGCATAAAGCAACAACAATGAATGATATTACAAGAAATATCCCATAGATAAGTGCAACATTGGAAGATTCATAAGTGTAGAACCAATCCACTATGATTAAGATTGAAGGTAACATATTGAAACATCTTTTGTTTTTATTAATTGATCCAAGGGCTAGTCCTAGATATATTAGTCCCTAGATAGTGTAAAAGTGAAATTGAAAGGCTAAATTTTTTATGAATGAATTGTTAGTACACTAGTAATGGGTACAAAAAGGAAGGTAATTGACCATGTAAAATAGTGTTTAGTAAATTTAAATGGTTGTGTAATTGAAGTGCAATAAAAGACATTTCATTTAGGTTCACATGATTTATTGATAGGTATGGATTGGATAGAAAAGCATGCAGTAGTAGTAAAATATTTAAGAAAGACAACGAGTTGTGTCAATAAACAAGGGATATTACAACTGATAAAAATCATACCAAACCTATGTCAAAAAGGCAAAATTCAACATTCCTGTTGAAAAGAAGTGCAAGAAAAGGATGGCAACACTTTGCTATCCATATTGAAGAAAATAATTAGATGATAGAAAGTAAAAAATTATATGAGTTACCAGTAATCAAGGAGTTTAAAGACATATTATTACAAGAAATTCCAGTACTATCTCCCCACATAGACATAGATTTGTCTATTGATTTAGTACTTGGAGACAACCCAGTGTCTATGGATCCTTATCGAATGAGTGTTCCAAAATTATTAGATCTAAAAATGTAGATACAAAAATTACTTAATAAGGGTTACTTTAGACCCATTGTTTCACCTTGGGGAGCCCCAGTGTTGTTTGTTAAAAAGGAAGATGGTACATTTACAATGTGCATATAATATAGACAACTAAACAAATTGAATATAAAAAATAAATAACTTCTACCCCACATTGAAAATTTGATTGATCAAGTGAAGGGGGAAACTATATTCTCAAAATTGATTTGCAAACAAGGTATCGCCAGTTATGAATAAATGGCGAAGATATTCACAAAACAAATTCTTGAACTAGATATGGTCACTACGAATTTGTAGTACTACCATTTGGGCTTACAAATGCACTTGCAACATTTAAGTGTTTAATGAAAAATGTGTTTAGTAAGTACATACATAAATTTGTGCTAGTTTTCATAGATGCAGTTTTAATGTATTCCAAAAATGAAGAGGAACATGAAGAACACCTAAGAATGGTACTTCAAACCTTGAAAGAACATCAATTATATGCAAAATTTAGTAAGTGGGAATTTTACAAAGATAGAATACAATATTTGGGTCTTGTCATTTCAAAAGCACGGATACATGTAGATATTGAAAAGGTCAATGCCATTTTTAAATAGCCCATACATAAGGATGAGCCAGATGTGAGAGCCTTCATGGGAATTACAAGATATTACAGAAGATTTGTTGAGGATTTTTTAAAGTTGGCCTATACTATCAATTCCTTATAGAATAGATGGAAAAAAATTGAGTGGACAACTAAGTGTCAGGATTGTTTTGACAAACTAAAACATATATTGATGGTAGCACCAATTTTTAAGATTTCATATCTGGAAAAGGAGTTTGCAGTATTTATTGATGCATGTCTGGAAGGACTAGGTAGTTTTATAGTGGAGTACAATTGTGTAGAGGCCTATGAGTTGAGGAAACTAGAAACACATGGAAAAACTATGCAATATATGATTTAGAGCTATTTATTGTAATACGTGCTTTAAAATTGTGGAGGCACTACTTACTATGCAGAATGTTCACACTTGTCAAAGACCACATTAGCTTGAAATATTGTTTAGCCAATCTGATCTAAGCACTAGACAAGTTAGATGGATAACCTTCCTTAGTGAATTTTAATTTCACATAAAAAAACATTATGGGTAAAGAAAATAAATTCGAAGATGCTCTAAGTACACATGAAAATCAACTAATGGAAATTTTTATTAGAAATATTAAAACAAACTTTGTTGAACATATAAGAAATTCAACACAGGAAGATGAAATTTGTCAGAAAATTTAGCAAAAAATTCAGCAAATAGAAGTCCCTCTTTATGCAGGAAACTTAGAAAAATTATTGACCTACAAAAATAGACTTTACATCCTAAATGAAAATGTTTTGAAACAACTTATCTTAAATGAGCACAACAAGAAATCGTATGCAAGAAATATTGGGTATTGAAAAATGATCTTAGCACAAATTTTTTTTATTGGCATGTTTGAAGAAAGAACTATCATAATATTCGTCTAAGTGTCTACATTCTCAGTAGGTGACGGTAGAACACCAACACCTACCTAGACTATAAAATTGACTACCCATTCCAAAGTGGAAATGGGAAGTGATCTCTGGAGGCTTTATTACAAGACTGTTGAGAAAAGGAAGGAAACATGACTCTATTATGGTGGTTGTAGACAAAATAAGCAAGGAAACACATTTTATACTCATACATTCTACATTTGGAAAAACACAAATTGCAGGCATTTTCATGTGGGAAATTTTTCAGTTACTTGCGATATCGAAAATGATAATATCTAATAGGGATGCTAAATTCACCTCCAAGTTTTGGAAAACCTTTTTTGGAGGAATGGGTAGCCAACTTAATTTTAGTACTGCATATCACCCCCAAACTAATGGAAAAACAGAAAGAACTAATTAGATTCTGGAAGACATGTTAAGAATGTATGTCATGGACCAACCTACCAAGTGGAAAGACTTCTTACAGTTAGCGGAGTTTACTTGTAACAAAAGTTACCAAGGTTCTATAAAAATGAGTTTGAATATGTGTATGGAAGAAATCGCCATACTCCCCTTGGCTAGAGTAAGCCAAAATATAGTTTGATCCTAAGATGGGATGCACTATAGGAAATGGAACAGGTGGTGAAAAAAATTAGATATAAACTAAAAAATTGACAGGATAGAAAGACAAATTATGGTGATCAAAAGATAAAAACATGGAGTTTCAGGTAGGAAAACTTGTGCATGTAAAAGTTAAACCAATAAAGGGCACTCTAAGAGTATGAACTTGTGATAAATTAACATTGTGGTTTTGTGGTCATTTTGAAATCTCAGATAGAGTCGGCCCAGCAGCATACCAACTGGCATTTCCTAGCCATATAAACGTACACAATTTTCTTCATGTATATTTTCTAAAGGAATATGTTCATGACAAATCTCATGTTATTGATTTGAATTTGATACAGGTGGAACTAGAAGGATATTTATAGGTAGAACCACTTCAAATATTAGATTGAAGAGAAACTTTTCTTTGGAATTGATCCATTCCTAGGTTATGGTGCAATGGAAATACTTTAACATAGAGGAGGTCACTTGGGAGAGGGACAAAAAGATGTGACAAGATTTTCTAGCACCATTTCAAAAAGGAGAGAACTAAAGGACAAACACTGAGGATGATTTTTAATAAACAGTGGGGGGAGATGTAACACCCCTATAATTTTTCATTTTAATATTGACAATTTTAGACATGGATCTATTATTGGATTGAATGGACATGGAAGACATGTTTAGACTTTTGCGATGATCTAATGTAATTATTTTAATTATTGTTGAGATAATAAATAAATTGTTTTAGAAAATTTTGGAAAGAGCATTAGTGCTAGAATATTTCTTACCCACTTGGAAAAAGATGTTGGTGGTGAAGTCTATGTGATGGAACTTCCCTAAAATCTCCTTAAAATCACTAGGATAAGATAATTAGAAAGAAATTCATTTAACATCATGGGATAGAAAAAGCACGTCATATCACTTAGTTGGAGAAAGATACTATGTAGGGCAGAATAAAGCGTTGTAGGAGAAAAAGGAAGGCTTTAAACAAAAGGAAAAGTAATATTAAAAAAAAAGGCTAGGAAGAAGGTTTGCATGTCTTCACATGGGAAGTTGTTAAAGCTCTGCTGGGAAGAAAACGATAGAAGGAAATTGCCTATGAATTAAGGTGGTCATTGACTCCTGTGGCAAGAATATCTTAGCTCAGGGGGAAGTGGCAGAACCAGTTCATGGTCTGGAGGAACATGCTCGGTTCCTAAATATTTTCCAAGAATTAAATATGGTTAGAAATCATGGTTATGTTCTATTATCGATATAAAATTGTAAATGATATGGAAGTTGTAATTTAATGAAAAAAATGAATGTCTCTAACATATGTATATGTTATGTTTTGTAGTACTAATATAAAAATTTTATATTCTATTAATAATACTTGTATGAAATTTATTCTAATGTCTACCTTAAAAGTGGAGAATACAATCATTAATTAGCCAAAAAAATTGTTATGCATGCATGTAAGTGATTATGAAAACACTAGAGTCTTGGAGGAATAAGTTTCCATAAGACATTATCTTGTTTTCATAAGGTAGATTCCTGAATTTGGTATAGCCCATGTAGTTATAAGAATAAAAGAAAATTATATTGTAAATTCATATTTAATTTTTCCTCGCTTCCATTTTTATATGTCTTGATAAAACTAGATTGTAAGCATAGACATGCATCCTTGTGAAAAAGTGATCTTCATTGTTGAACCTATATGCATGAATGAGATGCATTCAATTTTAGGAAAGGTTACCGGAAAAGGATAAAAGAAAGTTAGGAACTCAAAGAAGGTGGAATTTGTTATCATTATCGAATTTGCAGAAGACATGTTATATTTTTTTATGTCATATAGAGCACATACGTAATCGTAACACAAAGATAATCTACCAAATCCTTAAGTTTTCTTTTATGCGTAAATCTGGAACATACTATCTGTAAATTAGCTATAGACATAGATGGAAGATAGCACAACCTTATATTAACCCTGTAATTGTTTAAGATTGTGTACACGGCTCTATTACACGTTAGTTAAACTAGTTCATAATTGTGTATGGTAGACAAGGTTCACAACTCCCCTCAATACTATAAAAAATATAGGAGCAACCTCACACATGACTGGACGATTCATTAGAAATCGATAAGGGAGATAAATTCTAAATTTACTAACTTAATGTTCTTGACAATAACAACAACGATTTGCTATATATCCAGCAAATATGGTATACAATATTTAGAAAAATCAAGACCCTCTAGTAGATTCGTATATAGATTTTACACCTAAATTAAACTCAGGTTTCAAGATATAAAGGAACAAAACCTGTATTAAATTTGTATCGATATATAGAGCGGGTGTATCACTATGGAATGAATCCAGTAGTCAACGATAAACAAAGTTACCCTAAATAATGTGTGGAAAACATTATAATCCTAGTTAACATGAAATAACTCATAGCTTATTCTTGCACGAACTCTAAATAAATTGTGTAGGATATATATGTTATTTATATAATAGTAATGCGCAAAGATTGCATGAATGCAAGAACATACATATAAATACGAATGGGAACACTATAAGAAGCATACCTAAATATTGATCACCATAAAAGTCGAGAAAAAAGCCACTTAATAATTATAGTACGAGCTAACATTCCAAACGATGGTGGAAGAGAACCGAAAATATAGTCACGATTACACCAAAATCTGATACCCTTATGTCATAATAAAATCTTATATTATGGATGGTGGAAGAGAACCAAAAATATAATCACGATTGTTAGAATTAATGCTTAATTAGTTATGTAAAATGATCACAAAGTAGCCAACACATTTTGTGTTCAATGCAAAATTAAAGCAGCAGATTGTTAGGGATTAAAGCAGCAGATTGTTAGGGTGGTCAGTGCTGCTAGAAAGTGCTAGAAATTAGTTGTAATTGTAGTAGAATTATTCGAGAGTTGATTTTAGTAATAGTTTTACTATTTAATAATGTAGTTAACAGTTGAATCAATATATTAGATTTGCAACATTTTTTTTTTGGCTCACACAGTGACTGTGATTTTTTAATTGTTTTATTTATCTTTTTTTTATATGTATTGTTCTTCATAGTACTGTTGGCTTCTCAATTTGATTAAATAATTTACTTCATATTCAACAAGTGGTATCAGAGCAGGTAAAATTATTTTGGGTTAAAGTTGTATTGTTGGAATTTCGCCAAAGTTAATCATGTCGAATTCTAACCAGATGCTAGTTCCAGAATTTGATGGGAACGATTATGATTATTGGTGCATTAAGATGCTAACATTTTTGATTGGAAAAGAATTGTGGGAGATTGTTGAATCGGGATATGAGGAGTCAGCTGATTGGAATGCTCTTACAGCGAATGAAAGAACAACAAGAAAGGAAGCAAGGAAGAAGAATGCTCAAGCTTTGTTTCACATTCAGATAGCTCTTGATAAGAGCTTATTTCCAAGAATATCAGGAGCAAAAACTGCCAAAGCTGCCTAGGAGACTCTACAAGAAGCTTACCAAGGTAGTGATCAAGTTAAAGTGGTCAAGCTTCAGACATTGAAGCGAGATTTCGAGAATTTGAAGATGCAAGAAGCTGAAAGTGTCAGTGACTATTGTGTGAGAATCAAAGATGTGGTCAATAAAATTGCTACACTTGGAGAAGCTGTAAGTAATGGAGTTTTAATTAAAAAAGTATTGAGATCTTTAACACATAGATGGAATCATGTTGCAATAATCATGGAAGAAAGTAAGGATTTAACAAAACTACAGTTTGATGAATTGGTTGGATCTTTGATGTCTCATGAAGAAAGATTGAAGGAAACTTTTGAAGCTGTAGAGAAAGCTTTTCCCTCTAAATTACAAATTACAAAGAATGAAGATGCAGGTAGCAGCAGTACCAAAAGTCATCAAGGTCAAGGTAAATGGCAAAGCCAAAATTATTCAAGAGGTAGAGGAAGAGGTGGCTCAAGTGGAAGAGGTAGTTTCAGAGGAAGAG
>APFE030583205.1:0-13356 GCA_000404065.3 Pinus taeda | reverse complement strand
TGGGGTCCAATGCGGTGATGCCTTTGAATACAGAAGATAATCAGGCTCCACACCCAACACTTATCATCGATAGACATATAGACAGATAGAGAAGGTGAACAGGATCATTGAGGACATGTTGAGGATATATGTCATGCATCAATAGAGGAAGTGGGAAGAGTATCCTCCATTGGTAGAGTTTTCTTATAATAATGGGTATCAGGAGTCCTTGAAAATGAATTTTTTTGAGGCACTTTATGGGAAGAGTTATAATACTCCCATCAGCTAGAGTGATCCAATGAATACAGTACTGATTTGACGGGATATGTTGGCAAATATGGAATATGAAATGCAAGTTACTAAAAGGAACCTAAAGGTGGCACAGGATAGAAAGAAGAGTTATGAAAATCAGCAAAGGGTATTTAAGGAGTTTCAGGCTACGAAACATGTGTACTTGCGAATAAAACCCAAGAGGAGCTCCTTGAAGACTGGATCATGTGCCAAGATGGCACCTTGGTATTGCAAGACTTTTGAGATCCTTGGGAGGATTGGACCAGTGGCCTACCGACTTGTAGTGCCTTCGACAGTGAAATTCCATGATGTTTTGCATGTTTCAATGCTTAAGACATGTGTTTAGGATGTTTATCATGTGATTAATTGGTCTATATTGTATGTGGAACTAGAGGGATAATCCCAGCTAGAACCATAATTCATATTGCAGTGGAAACAACTCATGCTCTGGAATAGAGAAATCGAGAAGGTTAAAGTGCAATGGAAGCACTTTGGGCCTGATGAAGCTACATGGGAGATAGCTAATCAGATGCAGGCTATGTATCCTTATTTATTTTCTAGTTGAGTGGATGTATTCTGGTATATATGTTTGATTTTGTGTTGGTTATATGTATATGCATATGTATGTTTTAAATGTCGCATTAAGCTATGTTATAAAGCTCCAATAAGCGATATGGTGTTCATGTTATGCTGGTCATGATCTCAATAGTATGATAAGATGTAAATGGTGCATCAAGTTGTGTTATAAAGCTCCATGGGAAGCATATGTTGTGCTAGTTTATAAGTGTCATTAAACACCGAGGATGGTGTTCCCCCAAGGGGGAGGGGTTTGTAACATCCCCTGGTTAGTTTTCCATGTAAATAAAATAAGACCAAGGTCATGGGACCACGTTTCCGAATTCTGAGCTACGAAGGATTGAAATGGACAAACAAATAACGTAAGTCTCATAAACAGCTTCACATGGTTCTCCTTCAAACTTTTGTCTGCATATAAATTCATTGTAACTCGAATGAAATTACAGAAGGGGATAGAATCATCAAATTGGGGGGAGGTAGCTTTGTGAATGATTACATATAAAAAACATGCCTGCTTTGTGCTTTAGTAATCACCACGGCCCCTATGTTGTTCAGTTGTTGTTTGCAGTGTGCATATTCCTAACTTTCTCTCACATGTTGAACCTGATGGTGTTGTGAAGAAAATGGGTGCATCACCCATTAATGTGAGTTACTCAGAGAGCCTGAGAGTCGGTAAAAGTGTGTTCTGCCAGAGAAATTTCAGTGAGTGAGCGTATGATCTACACAGAGCCAGATGAGCCAGATGGTATACATGTATATGTTGTGGAAATTAGAAACACATGCGCCACTGGGTGCGCAATCAGCAATATACACATCAGCTGCAGCTCCTTGGCCACAGGCTTTAGTCACAACTCAATTTCATTTTAAAAAGTGGACAATTGAGTTTCATTTTAAAAAGTGGAAGAGGTTAGTTGATGATACTTGTGTCATCTCACTTCACGGAGGCTGGAAATTGGATGTGTTTCTAAACCGCCTTAATTCTCAGTCTGATTCCATTAAGTTCACGATGGAAGTGGAAGAGAATGGTCCCCTACCCTTCCTTGACATTCTCCTTTCTAGAATGCATGATGGTTCCGTGTGTCACCAAGTGTTTTGAAAGAAAACTCTCAAGGATCAATATTTCCTTGTGAGCTGTCATCACTTTCGTGTTAAAAAATTTAGTGTTCTTAGCAATCTTGCGACCTAAGCCCTAAGAATCTCTGATGATAGCTCCCTAGATCAAGACAAATCTTATCTTCATGAGGTTTTTAGGAACAATGGGTATAGCAGATCTTAGAGTCTCAAGGAATTTCACAAGGTGTGCAAGGTGCCAAGAGGTAAACATGTTGTTGTAGATCCTCTCTCTAAGGTTATCTCCAATATATCCAAGGAACCAAGGATAGAATTGCACATATCCTTATAAATATTAATGTCGCTTCCGTGTTTAGGACTCTCCAAACCATTAGAAATCCTCTCCAATGGGTAAAAGACCCTATTGACCCTAAGGAAACTAAGGGTGTGTTTAGGCCTCTTCAAACCATTAGAAATCCTCTCCGATGGTTAAAAGACCCTATTGACCCTAAGGACACTAAGGGTGTGTACCTTGTTCCTTGCTCTTGTGGGATTCCCTATATTGGGGAAACAGGTAGGTCTATTAAATAGAGAATCCTTGAGCATGCTACAAATATTAGACATAGTGGATCCCTCTCATCATCCCTAGCCAAGCATCTAGGAAAAACAAAGCACCACATCTTGATTGAAGTTTCCAAAGCCAACCATGCAGGAAAAAAAAAGCACCACATCTAGATTGAAGATTCCAAAGCCATTGTCATGGTGGATAATTCCACCATAGGAAGCTTAGGGAAGTGATTGAGGTTGAAAAGCATGCCAAAAATATTAATAGGGATGAAGGTTAGAAGTTAACTAAGAGTTGCATTCTAGCTCTCACTTCTTGATTCCTCTCTCGTCTCCCTTGTTTTTTTTTCATTATTATTTTTTTTCTTATTTTTAAATTTTCATTTATGTGTCCTATTGTTTTCTTCGTTCATGATTCTTTTTGTTCATTTTGTATATCTATTTTATATGTAGACCTTATTTCCCTTTATGCTTTTGGGGTCTCTCCCTAACTTTATTTTTAGGCACCATGATCATTAGATCCATTAATATATGTAATCTATGTATATAACTTTTTGCTTCTTAATTATATATATTATCTATTTAAATTAAGTTTAGCTCTCTCATTAACATATATTTATTTACTTATTTTTATTTATTTATCTATTTATTTGTTTCTATTTAATTATTTATAAATTTATAATATATATATATATATATATATATTATATATTATATATATATCCGAACTAAAATCTCAAACAAATAGATTTAAAACTTTGGTATAGTTTTGTGACCTTGGTTAGTCAAAATTAATGAAAGTAGTTTATATAGATATATTATATAATTAAATAACATAAACATATAATATTTTTATTTATTTTACATTTAATATTTTAAATTTATTTTGAATGGCTAGATTTCACAAATATATTTTTATTATTTTAATAAATGACGAACCACCTTTAATAACTAATAATATGTTGAGATTTTCTGTTTCACAAAATAGGCAAAAATTTCTAATGTATGACAACAATAGGAATTTGTTGCTAGATTAGCTCTAGGTTGTTGGGATAGATTTAATGCATCCTATATTTGATGTAAGAGGATTTATGAGGCAGTTAGATTGTCTTAGCTATAAAACAGGTGTCCATACAGATTGTTTTGGGGGTGTGAGAGTTTGTGATGAAATTGATTATTTTTGTAATCTCCTGTTTGATAATAAAGATTGTTGATGCCTATGTTTGGTGGATGTAGCCCAGATTGGTTGGGTGAACCACATTAATTTTCTGTGTCTTTTGTGCATGATATATTTACTGTGTAGATTTTTTGTCTGTTGCGGACCTTTGGCTCTAACAAATGGTATCACATGATGTTGGAGGTATTTCAAACCTGCCTGTGTACCTGCGTGTTAATGCGTGAGGGTGTTGAGTTTTGCGTGGTGGTGTTGAGTATGGTGCACTGTTGCATGGAGGTTTGAAGGAGCTGCGTGAAGTGTAGATTTTGGTGCGTTGCTGGTGCACTGTTGCATGGAACATATATCCATTGTTCTGTCATTAATTTGGCTGCATATGTCCACTGTTGTTGGTGCATATGTGATATATATACCTGGTGAATGAATCGGCTTGCTTCTGTGGTGATATATATGTGTTGTGATATATACATACCTCGTGCGTACTCTAGCGTAGAGGTATGTCAAACTTGCTTGGAGAGTGTTTTTCAAACCTGCGTGCAGTTTTGTGCTGATGCGTTGAATTGCGGTAGTATATTTGTTTGTTGTGTATGTTTTTGGTGTGGTTTGGTGTTGAACATTGTGCACTAAACAAAAAAAAAATTATTGTTGTGTGCTAAAAAACCATATTGGCGTGGCTGTGGGGCTGCGTATGTTGGTATTTTATGTGTATGTTTTTTGTGGTGCAGCGTTGAACAGTGTGCGCTGAAAACCGAAAGGGTATTTTTCCATGAAACCATGCTATGTTTTGACTGCCAAAAATTAAAGAATTGGTAAAATTTGATACTCAGTTTTTGTATTGTAGTTCACAGTAAAAATATGTTTGTTGTTTTAAAAAGCAAAGGCAGTGTAATATAAGGCATAGGTAGTTTTTTATATATATTAATTGTTGGTATTTAAACGTTGGTTTTGGAGATTATTGTTTTTTGGTTGATACAAGATGGTGAAAACTCAGAGTGCCCGGTTTGAAATTGAGAAGTTTAATGGCAAAAATAATTTCCAGATCTGGAAGGTGAAGATGCATGATCTGCTTGTCCAACAAGGAGTGGCAAAGGCGTTGATGGGTAAATCCAAACAAACTTACAACATCACAGATGATGAGTGGGGCGAGATGGATGAAAGAGCAATTAGTGCTATTCGACTATGTCTCGCGGATGATGTCCTGTTTAATATTGTGTCAGAGACAACAGGTGCTGGTTTGTGGATGAAACTCGAGAAACTGTACATGACCAAATCCTTAACCAATAGGATTTTCCTAAAGCAAAAGTTGTACAATTTGTGAATGAAGGTACATCAATTGCTGATAATTTAAATGCTTTTAATACTCTTTTGGTGCAATTACAAAGTATAGAAGTAAAAATTCAATCCGACGATAAAGCTATTACTTTATTGTGCTCATTTCCCGAGTCATGGGATCATTTTGTTACTTCTATAAGTCTTAGCTCATCAGAAACTATTGAGTTTGATGATGTAGTTGCATCCTTATTATCGGAAGAAACAAGGAGAAGTTCGCATTCAGAAACCTCTACATCAGAAGCTATGATGGTTAGAGGTTGTTCGAAAGAAAGACGCTCCAGTAGGCCGAGCGACTCACGTTCAAAGTCGAAAGGGAAGAAGAGTAAGGTAAAGTGTTGGTTTTGTGGCAAATTGGGGCATTTAAAGAAGGACTGCTGGAAGCGACAGCAACAAACTTCTAAAGCATATTCTTCGACAGAGAAGAAGGAGGCAAATAAGACACATACAGGTTCCACATCTGGTTTAGGTATGAGTGATGAAGTATTATCAATTAATGTGTCAAATCATGATCAACATTGGTTGTTAGATTCCTGTGCATCAAACCACATGTGTATTCATAAAGAATGATTTAAGACATATAAATCAATTAATGATGGATTTGTGTACATGGGTAATGATGTAACATGTAATATTGTGGGGACTGGGAATATACAACTGCAAATGTTTGATGGGACAACTAGAATGTTAACTGATGTGACGCATGTACCAAATTTAAGGAAAAAATTTATTTCATTAGGAGCACTTGATTCAAATGGATATAAAACTGTAATTCAAGGTCGAGTAATGAAAATTCACAAAGGTATTTAACTAGTTATGAAAGCTAAGAAGGTAGGAAATCTATTTCAATTCGAAGGAGGTACAAGGTCAGATTATGTGTCTACGGTGTCTGAAAATGACAGTAGTTCCATTCACTTATGGCATCAAAGATTGGGGCATATGAGTGAAAGAGGGTTAAAAATTTTGGCTGATCGCAAGTTACTTCCAAATTTAAAGTCTGGAAAGTTAGATTTCTCTAAGCATTGTCTGTTTGGAAAACAAAGTAAACAAAAGTTTAAAATAGGCAAACATACTAGTAAAGGAATACTTGACTATATCAATTCAGATGTCTCAGGTCCAGTCCCTACAACCTCATATGGTGGCTCGTCATATTTTGTATTGTTTATTGATGAATTTTCTAGGAAGGTGTGGGTCTACATGTTGAAAGGGAAGTCTGATGTTTTTTCAGTTTTCAAGCAGTTTAGAGCATTGGTAGAAAACAACACTGGTAGAACAATAAAATGTTTAAGAACCGACAATGCTGGTGAGTTTACTTCCAAGGAGTTTGACAGCTATTGCAAGGATGCAAGGATCGAGAGACATAAGACCACGATTTATACTCCTCAGCAAAATGGAGTTGCTAAACGCATGAACAAGACTCTTCTAGAGAGAGCAAGGATTCTGCTGAGTAACGCCAGGTTGCAAAAGGAGTTCTGGACGGAAGCGGTGGCAACAACTTATTATGTGATAAACCGATCTCCATTAATGGCGATAGGCTGCAAGATTCCTCAAGAGGTATGGAAAGGTCATCCTTGTGATTGTTCTAAACTCAGAGTGTTTGGTTGCGATGCATATGCTCTAGTGCCTAAAAATCAGCGAAATAAATTAGATCCAAAGTCTAAAAAGTATATCTTTGTTGGGTATGGTGTTGGAACAAATGGATATAGATTCTGGGATCCTAATACCCGCAAAATCATCATCAACAGAGATGTAAAGTTTAACGAATCCTCTCTTGTACAGTTAGATGTAGATAATAGATTGAAACAGGATGATGTATCTAACTTTCAGCACATTCAATTTGATAGCATTTCTAATGATAGTCATGATGACCATAGTTCATATACTAGTCATGAACAGGTTTCAGAATCAGAACATGAATAGGGTTCAGGTATAGATCATGAACAGGTCTCAGATACTGATCATCAAGAATTTCCTACAGATGGTAGTCAGCCAATCGAGGAAGCACTAGAAACGTCCTTAAGGAGGTCGACAAGAATCAAATGGCCACTGAGAAGGTATGATGATTATGTTACTTCAGTTGCATTTACTGGTAATGATGATGAACCTCTGTGCTATCAGGAAGCAATGGAAGGTTTGAAAAGTGACAAATGGAAAGCAATCATGAAGGACGAAATGATGGCCTTATGTAAGAATGGCACATGGGATCTGGTTGAGCTTCTGAAAGACAAGAAACCTGTGGGGTGTAAATTGGTTTCAAGCTGAAATGGGGTGTGAATGATACAAAAGACAGGTAAAAAGAAAGGTTGGTTGCAAAAGGGTTTTCTCAGAAAGCCGACATTGACTTACATGAGATTTTTTCACCAGTGGTTAAAATTGTTTCAATTAGCATTGTGTTAGCATTAGTGGCTTTGCTTGATTTAGAGTTGCAGCAATTAGATGTTAAGACTGCATTTCTACATGGAGACTTAGATGAAGAAATTAATATGGAACAACTGGAAGGGTTTGTTCAGCATCGCAATGAGAAATTTGTCTGCAGGCTCAAGAAGTCATTATATAGCCTGAAGCAGTCGCCTTGGCAGCGGTATAAGAAGTTTGATTCTTTCATGCTGAGTCAGAAATATGTTAGAAGTGAATATGATCATTGTGTTTATTTTAAGCAATTAAATAATGGCATATTCATTATCTTATTATTGTATGTTGACGATATGCTTTTAGCAAGAAAAATCATAGAATAAATAAACAGGTTGAACGCTTAGATGGCAAGGATATTTGATATGAAAGATCTAGGAGCAGCAAGACAGATTTTGGGCATGGAGATTTTCAGAGACATGAGCAATGGTAAGCTATGGCTATCACAACAGAAGTATATTGAGAAAATATTTTTGAGATTTGGTATGAACAATGTGAAGCCTGTGTTAGTCCCTTTTGCTTCCCATTTCAAGATTTCTTCGAGTTTATGTCCTAATACAGATGAAGAAAAGGATTATATGTCTCTAATTCCATATGCCAATGTAGTAGGGTGTTTAATGTATGCGATGGTTTGTACTCGACCAGATATTTCACATGCAGTTGGGGTTGTCAGTAGGTATATGGCAAATCCGGGTAAAGAACAGTGGTCAGCAGTGAAATGGCTGCTTCAGTATTTGAGAGGCACAAGTAGTTATTTTATCCCTTACAATAAGAGTAGTGAATTTGTTTGTGGATATGTTGATTCTGATTTTGCAGGTGATTTGGGTAAGAGAAGGTCAACTTCAGGGTATGTCTTTAGTCTTGTAGGTGGAGCTATTAGCTAGATGTCGAAGCTACAAAACATTGTTGCTTTATCGACTACTGAGGAAGAATACATTGCTACTTCTCATGCTTGCAAAGAAGCAATTTGGTTGAAAGGTTTGTTTGATGAATTTGGTAGGTTGCAGGACAACATCAAGTTATTTTGTGACAGTCAAAGTGCAATACATTTGGCTAAGAATCCGGCCTATCATAGTAAATCAAAGCATATATAGATCAATTACCATTTTGTAAGACATGTTATCACTGAAAGGGGAGTCTCTCTTGAAAAAGTGCATACAAAGGAGAATTGTGGAGACATGTTCACAAAACTAGTTTTGTTATAGAACCTACGTTGGTGTTTAGCTTCTCTTGGCTTGCAGAAAAGATAAAAATAATAAACAAATAGGGTATCAGGCTAATTGTTGTGAAGGTGGAGATTGTTATGACTTTTTGTTTCACAAAATAGGCAAAAATATCTAATGTATGACAACAATAGGAATTTGTTGCTATATTAGCTCCAGGTTGTTGGGAGAGAGTTAATGCATCCTATATTTGATGTAAGAGGATTTATGAGGCAGTTAGATTCTCTTAGCTATAAAACAGGTGTCCATACAGATTGTTTTGGGGGTGTGAGAGTTTGTGAGGAAATTGATTATTTTTGTAATCTCATGTTTAATAATAAATATTGTCGATTCCTATGTTTGGTGGATGTAGCCCAAATTAGTTGGGTGAACCACGTTAATTTTTTGTGTCTTCTGTTCATGATATATTTGCTGTGTATATTTTTTTTCTTCTGCGCACCTTTGGCTCTAACATAATAGTGTACTTATGTGAGTAATTTCATAATATTCTACTTACCCAATTAACTATTTTAACAACTAGTTTTTCAATGGCTAAGTCTCGGCAATGATGCATCCACACTATTCGTTCCTTAAGATCGATTGGTTCTTCACCTTCAATGGTTCGAAACTTTGACCAAATCTTGACTATGTGATTAATCAGAAAGACATCTATCTACATTATAGATCACAAAAGTCTAAAATCTAACAAGAAATAATACTATTCATATTACATTACAAGAAATTTAAATAATGACAATTTATATTTAACCACAATATTTGAAAAAATAATTAATCACAATACAAAAACTTAATAGCTATATGTATATATATTATGAAGTTTTTAATAAAATTAGAAGTAACAAATTGTCTATATTTAAAGATTTGAAATACACAAAATATAAATATATCCATTGTATCATATAAATTAAAATAATTATCATATCTTAGAACTTATAAAACTTAATACTTGTAATAATGATTAAGATTAAGAATATTTGTTTTTTAGTAAAATGTCACATGTTCAAATTTAGAGGGGGTGTAGTATGTACTCAGTTCTAAACATTAGAAGTCAAATTGGTTCATCTTAACTACAATGGATATATGATTTCTATATCCAAATATGATGGAGATGACTAAAACAAAAATACATTTAAATGTAAAAATGTGGGTCATGAATGAAATGTTTTAATAAATATTTCAATATTATGTATATATTATATAAAAAAATGAAAACAAAAATATTATGGTTAAAAAGTTGTATTGATGTGTTTCTTTAGATTAAAGAGGTGTAAAAAAAAATTCATCTCAATAAATCTAGCTATTCTTAATATTTAATAGATATACAGTTAACATGGATGTATATTAATTTTATGAAAATTTTGAATAAAATTAAGTAAATATAGATTAATGAAATTAAACATAAATAAGGGTAAATTAGAAGAATGGGGTACTTTAGCAAAAAGAAAAAAGAATAAACAGGAAAGAATAAATAAACTTAAAATAATGAACAAATAAACTTAAAATAATGATACAAATTAAAGGATGATGGAAAGGTGAAATAATTACATTAAAATGAAATGAAAAACTAAGAATTAAAAAGATTTTAAAAAATAAGAATTGTAATACCTTAGTAAAAACTTGTAAATATTTAACTAATGTTCGTAACTTTTGGTTATGGGATTTAGAAATTGAGATATGTATACATATTTATAAAAGTTTTCTAATTTGTTAAATTTATGTAATATGTGCAACTAAACACAGAAGTAACTTAGGAAGTGATGTTGATGAAGCTCACATTTCAATTGGTTGGAGATAGTAATGAGTGAGGCATTTACCTACCCAAACTACTCTTTACCTCTCTCAAACTTGAACTCTCTCAAACGAGGAGCATTCTTTTCCTTGTGACCTGGTCGTTCAACAAGAATGTAAAGGAAGAATAGTAGATAAGTATTGTTGGACCTATTTTCTTCTTGAATAGTGGAAATTTATGATGGAATAATTATATCAAATTATTTCATTCGAAACTATTCGTGTTGTGAGAAACCTCTGTATTGAAACTAGAAGGAAATGGCTAATGTGTGTGTGCAAAAGTATTAGTTTGAACATCTGTTTGTAGGCCTTGAAATATTCCAGTTAACCTATGATCTTGTTCCAGTATAGAACCGTGCTTTGTTCCTGTCACAAACCCATATATATATAAAATATTTCTAAGAGAACATAGTTCCATGGCATATTAAATCATCGTTAACATCATTGTGCAATAATCAAACCATAAAATGTAATTGTCCAATTTCATACATAATTCTATAATTAGAAGGAATATTGGAATATCCAATAATTTGGGGTCGTACGCCATGTTGTAAGGTTTCATTAATTCTATTGATGTATGTTTAAATGCCGAGTAGATCAATCATGTGATGTGGCCGAGACTATAAATTGTACAACCTACAAGTCCGTTGGATGTACAGTCTTGTTTAATTCACATTAATCTCCTTAGGTTCTTGGCTAGCCTAGAATCCTGTATCTGGAGCCTTTGAGGTGCCTTCCAGCTAGCCCTTTGAACCTTGGAACTAGGGATTCATCAACAGCCCTATTCATCCTCCTGATTGGATGGTGAACGTGTATGCTTGCCCACTTGAGCTCCTCTGGTGTTTAGTAGCAACCATTTGTTTGTTTCTTCGTTGTAGAGGTCATGGTTGTTGGAATTTTATGGTGATTTAAAACAAAAAAGACCAGAGAACAACGCTCTGATACCATGTTGGAATTTTCTGCTAAATTCCTTAACAAACAAACAACACAAAAATGCTCTATTTCTGCATAGAACACTGAAAATTTCGTTTTCTGAACTTGGTGTTGTAGCAACAGCAATCGGCGTTGCAGCAACAGGATTCGGTGTTGCAGCAACGCTGATCGTGGTGTTGCAGCAACAGAAAATTTCTCATAATTTAAAATAAAACTCTTAACAGAGCAATACTCAGCAACACTGTAAACTGGTGTAACAACAATATGCAGGTGGTGTAACAGCAATACAAAATTAACTTGTATTCATAAATAGTAAATTAGCTTATACAAATTCGTCTTCCTCTTGATAACAGGAACACTTCATCTCCACAAATCTATGCTTAAGAGCATCTTCCTCTTAACAGAGGGATTCACCAAGGAACCCTTATGTTCACACAAATAACATCTACCTATTAACAGAGGGATTTCAACATGCCTACTTCAAAGGCACTTCAATCTGTGTATACCTGCAAATTGAAACTGCTGTGTCTGCACTATTGTGCATTACAAATAAGAAAAATACTCTGTCTCAATATTGTTGTCTCAGCACTGCTGTTTTAGCACTCTGTCTCAGCACTGTGTTTTAGCAACTCTATCTCAGCACTGTTGTGCATAAAGCTTCATTCAGGTGAGCTCCTGCTGCTGCACATTCTTTCTCAAAAACACAGAAATTACATTTTAGCACTGTTGTGTTGTATTGCAAAGAGATTAACACTGTTGCCACACATCTTCTATGCTGCTGCTCATTACATATATAAGAAAATAAATATCCGAGTTTAATAATAAACTAAGTAAAATATCTGTTGATATTTATCTGCGTATTTATTGAAGAAGAGGCGGTGATGAATTTTACGGCCAAAACAAGTCGGCTCTCTGCAGGGGATTTAATTCTGCGTTTAATGCATATTTAAAGTGCAAATATATCAGAAGAATTTTGCTGCTTCTGGATAATCTGCAATAACTGCTGAAGATCAAATCTTTATTCAGCATTTATGTGATGCAGTTGGAATTAAATTCCAAGACTCCCCCTTAATTTCAACTGTTGGGTTATTAGTCATACCCAAACACTTCATCAAAAATTCAAAACTTTTCTGATCCAATGTTTTGGTCAGAATATCAGAAACTTGCTCCTTCTCTGCTCTCATGGCATATGTAATTTCATATCTCTTCCCTATAGGAAGATCCATCTGATAGAGTTCTACCAGGGTCTTCATCAAATCTTCAATCTCTTCCTCTGTCATATTGACAAGGGTGTTGGCAGTAAAGCCCATCTCAACCATCTTGGCAAGAGTTGCATATCGAACTCCATATTCTTTAAACAGATCTTCAAGGAACTTCAATTCCTTTCTCCCATTGATGGGTTTTGTCCATTTCCTATCTTCAACTGCATTTTTGAAATGAACAGGGTCATCAACATGAATAGATAAAGAAAACAAAGAATTCGTACCTTCATTTGTTGCTTCTTGTGGTGTGCTTGGAGAAGCACATTCACTTTTCCTCAAGGGTGCGACTTGCTGCCCTTGTGTTGGCGCTGCTGTTTGTGGATGCATTTCAGCCATCTCCTCATCATCTTCATCACGAGACAAATAGTTTTTATCATTCATTGTTTTCTCTAAGCTTTCATCATAAGCTTCCTCCTCAATGAATTGAGGTTTTATTATCTTTACATTCTCCATGCCTTGATAGGTTGTCTTGAGAGTTTCCCATGCTTCTTTGGATGTCTTCGCTGCTGCTATCCTTGGAAACACACTCTCATCCACTGCTCGATACAATAAGTAGAGGGCCAAAGCATCCTTCTTCCTGTCGCTCTTCAACTGGTCCCTTTCTGCTACTGTCAAAGCAACCAATGTTGTTACATCTGCATGTTCAGCATAACCAGTTTCAACCAGCTCCCATATTCCTTGAGAAGCAAACAATGCTTTCATTGTTATGGACCAATAACTGTGATTTTTCCCATTGAACTGTGGCAGTTGGGAATTTGTCAAACCTGTTCCAGCATCT
>APFE030583204.1:29780-47414 GCA_000404065.3 Pinus taeda | reverse complement strand
AAATGTATGATAGAGTTATAGAGTTGTCCACCCTAGTCTTGTAATGTAATGTCAGCCTACCCATGCTCTGCGGACCATGGGATTGTATAAATAGAGCGAGGCTCTAAGTGTAAGATATAACAATAAGGAAGTGAGAAGAGAGCATAGAGTTGAAGTGACCTGGGTCATAGAGTACGAGAAGGCTCTGCAGCTGAGTGCGCAGAGGTCTAGTAGTCCGCAATTGAGTGCATGGACCCTTGCAGCTGAGTGTGCAGGGTGGAGTCGAGTCTGTAACCAAGGAAGAAAATAATAAAGAGAAGGTTTATCATAATTCTGTGCATCTGTTCCTTGGTTAATGCATGTTTGTTATAAATTACAAATGTATTGTTTATTTATCGCGCACACCTGTATGAATGATTTATATTGCTAAGTATAACTTAACGCATACAAATAGGCTAAGTTAATCACCTAATAGAGGAATACTAGTAAGGACTTGGGTAATAACAGCGTTCAGCCCTGATTAGGGCTGTGGGAAGGTAACATCTCAGGCCGCGACGAACGGTAGAGTGCGCGTAGAAACGTGCGTGCAGGGATGAATTGCGAACCTCTTGAACTCATCAGACATCTCCATAGTGTGGAAATTTGGTTTTGGCACCCTTCCATACTACTTCAGGTGAGACCTCAGTCTCTGCTCAGCAGACTGTTTCTGAAAGGGCCACTAGTACTAGGATTTGTTTAGCTAAATCACCTTCGAACCTGGGTCAGGTCCCAATAAGCTAACAAATGGTTCCGTTGCTGGGATCGAGATCTACATAAGAGATGTCTGATGTCGTGTCACTAGAATCCGACAAAGAAAGAAATTGAAGGGTGGTTGGACATAAAGATTCACGAGTTCACGGCGTAGGAAAATAGGAATCTGCGAGTATCGAAGGAACAATGGTTAGAGCACTACTTATATACGAAAATCCACAAAATTTTCTTTGCATCGTTCCCCTTTGAGGTGTATGAGTGGATCGTAAAGCTAGCAGATAGTCAAGGAAGGTGTAGGCTCGACAAACCTATTATGTGGACTCCAGAGTTGGTGCAGAAGCTGGAAGCATCAAGAGATAATATTGCGTAGGCTATGGACCATTGTCTCTATCAAATTATAGGAGGGTTTATCACCGAGTTCACGGTAGATACATCAGTCAGCTATAGTGAGGCGGAATGACACTTCCTCAAAGGACCGCGAGGTAAGTACATTAAATCTTTGAACACTTGGATTAAAATGCTACTGTGTGAAAATTGGGTTATACAAATAAATTGATGTTTGGGGCTATGCGAAGTGGGAGGATCTACATAAACGAAGGTAGCAAAGAATTAGAGACTAGTCCCTTGATTTCACCTCCGCGAGAAAGTGAGGAAGAGCACGTGAAAGTTTCACCGAGAAGTGCGAATAGTCTGATAAGGTAGGGAATTCTACACATACCACCCCCACCTACACCACCACTAGTTTCACCATCTTCACCCCCATCTTCGCCCACACCACCTCTGCCACCACCCCAGTTCAATATGGCAAGTGCAATAAAGTTGCTGGTATCAAAGGAGTAGGGAATGAAGATCCAGACCAATTTTGGTTCGTAGAAAAGGCTGTATGGGAAGCGCAAGGAGTCACATATGATAATATAAAGAAGGCAACACTGGTTAGCACCTTGTAGGATCACACACTAATGTGGTACATTAATCACTCCAATGACAATCCAAACACAGGGACCGCGGATATCTAAGTTGCGCTAAACAGGGAATTTAACAGGCCAAAATCAAAGACCCAGTTGATTATTGGATTTAAGGAAATCGCGATGCTTCCAGGAGAGACCCCCTAGGAGCTAAATCAGAGACTAAAATATATGATTCATGAAGCCAACATGACCTTGATGGATGGGCAACACCATGCATGGTTTGTAGCATTGCTAACGCCGCATCTAAGGAATGCATTGTCACAACAGAAGCTGTCAATTCAGGTCGAGGCTTTGGAGATATCAATGAGACTGCACGAGACCCCAATACAAACCTAGTTTAGGAGTCCAACAGATCCATGTGCAGATGAAAAACTTGTGTCTTGAGATGCAGAGCTTGAAACAAGATAGGACAGCTTGCCTAGAAGCACTCGAGGAGGTATGGTGCATAAAGTGCAAAGGCCATGGACATGACAAGGATCATTGTCTAAGCTTCGCGAACTACCTAGCGGGAGGAGGGCCAATGCCATTGAGATCAAAGGCACAAGTAGGACCTAGTGCGGTGTGTGCATTATGGTGCATGATTTTTTAGATAGGAGGGAAGCATGCTACAAATAATTGCCATCTATTACAGAAGTATACGCAGACGTCCCAACAGTTTTTCTATAATTTCTGCAGGTCAGTAGGCCATGATCAGTGTACCTGTAGAAGTTATGAACTAATGATGGATCAGATTCCTACCTATAGGGTTCAAACCGAAACACGAGCCCTTGATCAAAATGTAGGGATGACACACACTAGATTTCAGGGGCACAGACGAGGTCGAAGTGGAATGGGACCAGGAAGGGGTTGCAGACTGCTGATCTGTTACAATTATGGAGGGCCAAGGCATTATGCCTGCAATTGTACAAATCTGACGAGAGCATCATGTTTATATTGTACTCAGTTTGATCATGAGTCAGAGGACTGCCCCACACTAATAGCAAGGTTGTGTGATAAAGGAACACCCCAACCTCGCCCGACTCAGAACCTTCAAATGATGAGGTTTGAGCTACGCGAGGAGGACCCGAATGTAAACATCATGCTCCGAAGCAGTATCATGATAGGAGATGACAAGGGAAAGCAACCTCAAGAGAGTGATTGGGTTTGAAAGGCTCCAACAAAGGAACCAGAGTTCGATTTGGAGCATGCAAAGGAGACATTCATGGAAACTAAGAAGAGCTTCATGGAGGCCTCCACTTTAGGAAGTAACAACAAACTAGAACTAGAGATGGACCCATCAATGCTCACTACCTTTTTGGAGACATGCATGACGCTGCTATGCAACATCAAAGTGGTGAAGGCATTGCAAGAACTCATCACTAGATGTGCGGGACCCAAAGAACCACACGTAGTCTGGAAGCTTGGAAAGCACGCAATGTGAACTGGAAGGGAGATGAGATTGACTATGCAAATCAGGGAATATGAAATGGATCAAGTGATTTTGGATCTAGGATTGGACATAAATGTTCTTCCAAAGAAGAATGGGAGTGCATGGGCAGGCCCACGTTGCAATGGTCTCCTATTCAATTGCGAATGGTGAGGCAAAAAAAGATCCTACCGATGGGAAGAATACAGGGAATAACGGTAGACATTGAATGTGTGAGTGCGCTTGCAGATTTTGAAGTGATACAGATTGTTGATGCCAACAATCCCTATCTCGTGCTACTGGGAATAGATTTGGCCACTGATGTGAATAGAGTGATAAATCTAAAGAAGCACAAGATGATTTTTGAGAAAAATTCACTACATGTAGTCGTACCTTTAGACCCTGCGGAAGCATCACGCTACACAGAGCCGGTGCACGACTGCGACAACAATGATGATCTAGAATGCATCTACAAGATAACCACTCGAGAGTAGGATTGGGTGAATCCTACAACAAATGGCAGGATTTTGTGGGAGTGCAAAAGCTCCTGCACATCAGATTCAGACGAGGAAATAAAACGATGGCAAAATCGGTTACATGACGTAACCACGGTAAATTGCAACATGATGATAAAGTCACTATGCTGTGTAGCAACAAAGGCAAGAGATCTGCCTATGTATGATGGACTAGCTAAGGTATATGGTTTCCTAAACAAATTTGAAAAAGAAGTACTGGAACCACAACGTTTCGACACTCTGAAATGGGCACTGCACGCTACGCCTGCAAAATGGTGGGGTATGCACCAGTGGAATTTTGAGGACTTGAGGGAATGTAGAAGGATGATGTGCCTACAGTTTGGGAAACCTTAGATGTGGCTAACAGACAAGTATGATGGATGGGATGATCCACGTGCACACCTCGTGAAATGGACCAAGGTCTATGGGGAAGAGCCACAACTTGAGTGGGTGCATCTGTTCTGTCATACCCTGTATATCATACCCATGAATTGGTATACTGACATGGAGCTCTACCATGGCACGAGTGAATGGGATATCTTACGTGAAGGGTTTCTGTTAACCTTTATGTTTGAGGATCGATGGTGGGATATTGTTGATGATGTGCCACAAGCAGTAAAAGTAGCTATCTTGAAAATACCCCAGGAGCCAGTGGAAGTGCTTTAGCCGGAATGGGCAACCCAACTGAGTTACGCGCTGGAGTGTTACAATGTAAATATTGAGGAGGATGATGAGGATCCACGAAAAATTAACATTCTAGAAATTGAAGGCTATCATGAGGTTCGAAGACCATTGATTGAAGATCTTGACATCATCGTGCTGCTAAACAAAGCAGGTAAACATTGGGACAGAGGTTGAACCAAAATATGCAATGCTCGGTGATTATTGGGATGATGCCAAAATGGATGAGGTCGCTGAGTTACTCCGCGAGTACCAAGACTTATTCTCGACCAAGATTACAGACTTAAAAGGGATTGTTGGCGACCTAGGGATGATGACGATCACACTGAAGCCCGACGTGAAGCCAGTTAAGCATAGGCCTTACAACTTGAATCCGAAGTGTAAGGAAAAGATCCATGTAGAACTAGACAAAATGCTCGCAGCTGGAATTATTGAGCCAGTGGAAGAATCTGACTGGGTGAACCCTATGGTAGTACAAGAGAAAAAGTAGAAGGGAGAGATAAGAATATGCGTGGAACTTAGGAAGTTGAATGACGCCTGTGTACACGACCCATTCCCGACACCGTTCACAAATGAAGTATTGGAAAATGTTGGTGGACAAGAAGCATACTCTTTCACAGGCGGATTCTCAAGGTACCACAAGATCAAAATCGCGTCGAAAGACAGGAGCAAGATGACCTTCACGGTGGAATGGGGATGCTTTCAATACACCATTATACCATTTGGGTTGAAGTATGTGCCAGCCATCTTTTCGAGCATCATTATTTCTGCATTCAAAGAATACATCCACAAGTTCCTGGAGGTCTATCTGGATGATTGGACTGTCTTTTGTTTGGTTAAGCACCACATAGCAAGCTTATGCTTGATGCTGGATACTTGCTGACAACACCAAATTGCGTTGAACCTTAAGAAGTGCACATTTCTCATTCCCTTTGGGAACCTGTTGGGACATGTGGTCTAAAAATAGGGACTGATGGTGGACCCCACAAATATTGCAGTGATTCTACATTTGGAAGCACCGTAAAGTGTTAAACAGCTGTGCACTACCTTGGGACACATAGGGGACTACAGGAAGCTCATCAAAAGCTATGCCCAAATCACCATGCTGATGGAGAAACTATTAAAAAAGGATGTCACATTTTTCTGGAATGATGATTGCATGAAGAACCTGGATGTCCTAAAGGGGAAATTGGTCTCCGCTCCAATCCTGGTCTTCCCAAAATGGGATGTGGAGTTTCATGTCCATGTTGATGCATCGTGTATTGTACTAGGAGCAGTGATCACAAAAGAGGGCAGAGAAGGCTTGGATCACCCTATCACATTTGCAAGTCATAGATTGTCCAAAGCTGAGAAGAATTATTCCACAACCGAGTGCGAGGGGTTGGCTATGGTGTACGCGCTCCAAAAATACCGGCACTATTTCCTAGGAGGAAATTTCAAAATGTATATAGACCATTCCTCACTCAAGTACTTGGTCAATAAGCCTATGTTGGGGGGGCACACAAGTAGGTGGTTCTTATTGTTCCAAGAATATGACTTTGAGGTCGTGGTAAAACTTGGACGCCTGAATGCAGGACTGGATCACTTGTCACATATTGAGACATGTGAGGAACCTACTAGTTTGGAGGAAGGATTACTTGACCCACATCTCTTTGCTGTACATGTTGCGGACAGGAACTTCGAAGATATAATCAACTTTTTGACAACAGAGACCACGTGAAAGGAATACTCTATCCAACAGAAGAAGGAATTGGTGGTGCGTGTGGAGGACTTTTCTGTGATTGGGGGGCACCTATATAAAATGGGAAATGATGATATATTATGAAGGTACGTACCTAAATTTGAATGAAGCCAGATCCTTACAGAAGCACATGGGGGTGCTATAGGAGGAAACTACATAGGATGAGCGACTACACAAAATATTTTTTGTGCAAGGTTATGGTGGCCAACCCTTCACTAGGATTCAAAAGCACATTGTAAGGCCTGTGATATATCTCAAAGGACCGGAAAACCATTGCGGAGGGATGAGATGCCATTAAATCCACAAATGACACTGCAGCTGTTCGAGAAATGGGCAATCGAATTTGTGGGACCTATCAAACCTTAGGGAAAAACGGGCATGTGCTACATCATCACTGCGATGGAGTACCTGACACGATGGGTGGAAGCACAATTGGTCAAAGACTGCATAGCCATTACAACTATGAAGTTTTGGTTTGAACACATGTTGACCCGATTTGGATGTCTGAAGATCTTAATGAGTGATCGTGGTATACATTTCCTGAATGAAACCATCAATGCGCTCACAAAAGAGTTCCAGATGTATCATCAGAAAAGCACACCTTATCACCCACAAGCCAATGGGACAGTAGAAGCATTCAACAAAATACTAGAGACTGTGCTAACCAAAGTGTGCAATGCACAATGAAATGATTGGGACCTGTGCATACCTATAGTACTATGGTCTTATAGGACAACGTGCAAGAAAATAACAGGGCAAACACCTTTTCGGTTAGTTTATGGCGTGGAAGCTATAATGCCGATGGAATATATCATACCTAGTCTGCACATAGTAGCACTCATAGGAATGGCGGACCACAAAGCTCTGGAGGAAAGGCTCGCACAATTGGAAGAACTGGAGGAGGAACGGTTCTTGGCTAGTTTTCATTAGCAGGTAAAAAAGCAGTGTGAAAAGGCCTGACACGATCGCCATATTAAGTTGTGCACATTCAAGGTAAATGACTTAATGCTGATGTATGACAGTAAGTTTGAAAAAGTTCTGGGAAAATTCAGAATGCATTGGTTGAGACCATACGTGGTTAAGGAGGTCACAGACGGAGGCATGGTCCAGTTAGTCAAACTAAATGGAGAACCCTTCCCAGTCAAAGTGAATGGCAGCCACTTGAAGCCTTACACACGTGGGCTGGCTATCAGACTAGCTAACAAAAGTACAGTCTTCGCGCTCCAAGGAGCCAGACAAAGGCGTGGGACTATAAACATACACCGGTACAAATGTATGGAAGAATTTTAGACACAGAGGTCTTAGAACATTGGATGTAGCAAATTCAGCAAGCAGTAACTCAGTGCAATGCTGACCTTAGCACAGTTCGAGAACAGTTGGAGGGACTCCATGTAAAGATCACTGCACCGACAAAGTGACTTGACGGCGAGTCACGATGTTTGTGTTGGGGGCTTGTTGGGCATGGAATCCCCCCAAGGCATGTTTTGGGGCTCAAAGCCCAAGTTTTGACCTGATATTGTTGTAAAGACTTCGTGAATTATGATTGTGGAGCGCGAAATGTATGATAGAGTCACAGGGTTGTCCGCCCTAGTCTTGCAGTGTAATGTCGGCCTAACCATGGTTCGTGGAACATGGGATTCTATAAATAGAGCAAGGCTCTAAGTGTAAGATATAGAAATAAGGAAGCGAGAAGAGAGGATAGAGTCAAAGTGACTAAGTGTGTCTTGGGTCATAGAGAAGGAGAAGGCTCTACAACTGAGTGCGCAGAGGCCTAGTAGTCCGCAGTTGAGTGCATAGACCCTTACAGCTGAGTGCGTAAAGTAGAGTCAAGTATGTAACCAAGGAAGACAATAATAAAGAGAAGGTTTATCATAATTATGTGCATCTATTCTTGGGTTAATGCATGTTTATTATAAATACCAAATGTATTGTTTATTTACTGCGCACACCTGTATGAATGATTTATATTGCTAAGTATAACTTAATGCATACAAATAGGCTAAGTTAGTCAACTAACAATGGAATAATAGTAAGGACTTGGGTAATAACAACGTTCAGCCCTTGAGTAGGGTTGCGCGAAGGCTACATCTTAGGCTACGAGGTATGGGAAAGTGCGCGTAGAGACGTGCATGCAGGGTCGAACCATAGACCTCTTGAACTCATCAGACATCTCCAAGGTGTGGAAAACTAGTTCTAGCACCCTCCCATACTACTTCAGGTGAGACCTTAGTCTATGCTCCACGAACTATTGCCGAAAGGGCCAGTAGTACCGAGATTTGTTTGGCTAAATCACCTTTGAACCTGGGTCAGGCCCCAATAAATCAAAAACCTCTTAGGGATCTGTGGTCGCTAAGCCTATAGTGACACAATATTTAAGTATGGACTGTTTCATTTCGAATGAGTTATATTTGTTAGCTAGAAAGAAGCTTGCATTATTATTGACAAATGTTCAGACTCTGGTAACATTTTTAAATGTTGTACTCCCACCATTAACTTCTATGCATCTTTTAGATGTTTATCTGATAGGCTCATGGTGTAGTTTTCATACATAGTACCAAACTAACATCCTGCAATCAGGTTTCCTGTTATGGACCCAATTCTAACCTACTAATATTCTATATGTCTAGAGTCGAATAGCTTTGCTAAGACTGGAGCATTTATTCCATTCCTGAATAATGGAACTAAACCAAGTCTTATTCCTCCAAAATGTATATATGCATATTTTTTGGCTTTTACATATTCTTTAAACTTTTCTAGCTCCTTATCTTGAAACAGTTTAAACCCAACAATTTGGGTTGCTTCCCCAAAGATGTGGATTTTTAATTCAACTTCTTTAAGAATTATTTTCTTTGTAAGTACATACATAGTAGTATCTTTATAGACTTGGGAGCTTGTGAGCTCAGAGGGGTTCCACTTGGACGGGTCTATTAAAGGGTGTTCTTCTATATCATATTTAACTTCTCTACTACTTACTTCATCTATACAAGTTATATTAACCAAAGAAAATGCTTTCATCATTCTATCCATATTAACAGTAAACAGAAACCGAATGGGGCTCTGATACCAAATATAAGGTTTCACAAAGGTGGAAAATGGCCACCTAAGACCAAATAATGCACAATCAGTGACAATAGATCACATCATCTAGCTACAAGAGCAGAATGCGCTCCTTTGATAGAGAATTCAACGACATCCCCGAAAGATTTAGAAGAATCTTATCAACTTTCAAATCATCTTTCTAATTGGTGTAATCTTGCAGAGGTAGCCATAGATGATTTGGGTTGTCAAGCAGAACAATTTTTGTAGAATCTAAAGTTAAATCACGATAATCAAACTTTAGATAAACAAGCAAAAGATGAGAGAAGGAAGAAAAGAGAACTTAAAAAAAAGAAGAAGAAAAAGTCAAAATCTAACAGATTTGAAAATCTAGGCATATGGAAATCCCATAAAGAAGATTTTGGAGCTACAATTTCTCAATCTGTTGCTGAACACAGTAGGACAGAAGCTTTGTCTTTTTCTGAGGGGGAGGTTTTAAGTAGAAAGCAATAGGTATTCTTTGGATTTAAAAAAGATGATTTGAAATTAGAAGATGCAACCAAGAAATTTCTAGCTTTATCAGACCTAGTTTAAACAAAGCACATGTTTTCCATTCTGTACCAAAGTATACAAAAGTAGAAGAAGATCTAATGGCATCCAATAGCAATGGCTATATTTTAGATTTAGATCATACAAAAAACCCATAAGACTCGATTAGGGTATGGATTCGTGTTTTATGGCAAATGCAAATAACAACCAAATTAGATAATGTTGTAATCTTTAATTTGGTAGAGAAAATAATGATTGGAATAATTTACACGTGGTGGAGAACACCACCACAAGAAGAAAGAGAAGAGGTCATAAAGGTGAGTTTAGAAGTTTTTGAGCAATTACTCAGGACTCAGTTCTATATAGAACTAGAGGACTCTAAGAAACATGCAATGGTGGATCTGGCCCATATGTAATTAAAAGATGCCAAAAGATTAGAAGAGTTCTCCAAAGAATATTTCAGGTTGGTAATAACAACTGAGCTAACCAATGATTTAGTGACTAAAGTCACATTTTTGTCAAAACTCCAACACAACATAGGTGACTTTGTAATGAAATATCCAGAAGAAAGGGATAGAAAGCTGCAAGCTATCTATTGGGCAGATCTCATAAATAATTGTAAACAAAAAATGGAATATCTTTGCTGGCAAAAAAATGCTCAAGAAAATGCTACCAAACCATAACAAGAATGTTGTAAAGAAATTGGACTCCGATGAAAAGAAAAAAATCATAAGAAAAGACACTTTGGGGAATACAAGATAAAACAAGTAGCAAATCTAAGGAAACCATTTCCAAAATACAGATACATAAAAAGAAGAAATGCTCCAGTCAAAGATGGATGTTGTTTTATCTGTAAGAAAAAAAAGACACTTTGCTACTAAATGTCCTAAAAATAATTCATCAAAATTGAAAAAATATATGGAAATGGATGAATTTGTAGATAATTGGTCTGTTGTAGATAGTGAAGATGAATGCTCTGATGTATATATTTTATCTGAAACAGAAGACACAACAGAAGAAGAAGGTATAGATGCAAGCCAAAAAATGAATATTTGTATTGTATAAGATTGTGAGATAGAATCAGAATCAGAAACCATAAGCGAATACAACCAAATAGAATTCAGTGAAACAGACGACATATCAGAAGAATCAGAGGAAGAGGAGAAACATGTAGAACTGACAACAGTCAAAGAAAAAGGAAAGGTAAATGACATATATTCAAAAGCTCCAATTTTTTTTCTAGTTCTCAAGAACATTGGTTACTCTACAAAATTCTCCCAACAATATGATTTAGAAGCTGAAGCGAACCTGATGAAGAAAATAGTAAGAGCAAATGATCTATTGTACATAACACTAGAAATTCAATCAAGAAAGGATTGGGTTGAGGTAGATTCCTTCATTGATTCAGGAGGTTCAAACAATTTGGCCAGGCCAAGTTTGTTCAAATCCTCATGGAAACCATTAAGGAACATAATCAATTCAAAAACCATTGGAGGTAATGTAATTCTCACCCATTATGTTGATAATATTCCTATGAAAATTGGAGGGAACATTATAGAAATATCAACAATCCAGTATTATGATAAGTCAAGTAGTCTGATATTGGGCATGCCATTTATAACACCAGTCCTCCCAATGACAATAACTAAAGATAAAATCATCTACAAGATCAAGAATAAGGAAGACTATGTAAATAGAATTTCTTTAGCAGAATCAGGTGTAAAAAGCAGAAAAACTAACAAAAAACAAAAGATGAGGAAACTAGAAAAAGATATCGATGATTGGAAAGCAGTATTGCAAACATATGAAGCAAAAGAAAAACAACATCATCTTAATAAAGCTATCAGAGAAGAAAGCTGGTCAGACAAACAAAAAGAAATCCAAAGAAAGTTACTCAAATTCTGTTCTAGTGATCCCCAAGAATTTTGGGACAAAACAAGTCCATTGTAGAACATTGAAACACTCCATGATAACAGAGTGCAAGGAGGTCTTATTCCATGCACACCTCAAGATGAACAAGAAATGAAAGCTCAGGAAAAGGAATTTCTTAAACTAAATTTAATTGAAGAATCTACATCTTAGTATTCATGCTAAGCTTTGATTGTTAGAAATTATGCAGAAGTGGTAAGGGGAAAAGCCTGAATGGTAATCAATTATAAACCACTTAATGCAATCACAAAGGACTTCAAATACCCACTACCAAGGAAAGAGGTTATAATGTAGAATATACATAAGTCAAAAATCTTCTCAAAATTTGATATGAAGAGCGGATATTATCAAATAGAGATTAAACCAGAAGATCAGCACAAAACAACTTTCACTTGCCTGGTCGGTTTCTTTCAATGGAATGTAGTTTCGTTTGGTCTAAAAAATGCACTTGCTTTATTTCAATGATGAACGGACAACATCTTTAGCAGGTATGATTTCATAATTGTATATATTGATGACATATTAATTCATAGTGAAAATATTGAAGAACATATTCTCCATTTGTATATATTCATAAAAGAAGTGGAAGCACATGGGATTGTGTTACAAGATCGAAAAATAGAATTTTTCAAAGAAACTATTGTGTTTATAGGAATAATCGTCGTCAATGGGCAAATTCAGATGCAACACCACATTGTACAAAAGATAACTAGTTTCCTAGATGAATTACAAGACAAAAATCAAACCCAAAGATTTTTGGGAGTTCTGAATTATGTACCTAAATATATTCCTAAATTACCTAAAAAACAGAAGCTATTAGAAAACACTTGAATGGAGGATGGTGTAGTTTAGCGACCAATTTAGTACAACAGATAAAAAAGGAAGCACAGAACCTACCAAAACTCAAACCTCCAAGAATAGGATAATTAATTCTTTAGACAGATGCATCAAATGAATACTGGGGAGCGATATTGCTTGAAAAAGTAGAAAATCAAGAAGAACAAATATGTGCATATAAATCAAGTGAGTTTTCTCCTAGTCAGAAGAATTATTTCACAACATAAAAAGAAACTTTGGCTATATTCAATGGAATCCATAAATTTTAATTATATCTTGCACTCATGAAATTTATAATCAGAATAGATTGAAAGAATTTTCAATTTTTCTTAAATGCAAAAATTGGATGGCAAATGGCTAGTGGCAGATTACTATCCTAGAAAATATGGTTCCAAGAGTATGAATTTGAAGTTCAATGGATACCAGGAAACTCAAATTGGTTAGCAGATGTGTTAACAAGAGAGTTGAACAAGATGTTCATATTTAGATTTTGTACTCAATCAAATTCTCCTTTTGAGATGCCAGGAATAGAAGATAGCCAAACAACATTATCATAAAGGCTTCAGCTTTTATAACAACAAATACCACAACTTAAAGATGAAATAAAAAGGCTGGTAGAAATGAGAATGAGAAGAAATGAATGGATTAACAAAATCAAAGGTTATAAAACAAAGAACAATAGTACTCAACTAGGAATCAAGGACGAACTTTGCAAAATTTATCCCTATGAAGGGATGAAGGTAAAATTCTTACTCAGATCACTTACAAGTATGTGGTCTATCGCATGGACACCACAAATTATATAGGTTCTAAAAATCAACTATTATCAGTTAGTCAAATGTGTCGCTTTTGGAATGGGGATATATAATTCAACCAAATTTTTAGATCAAGAAAATATTCCTATCCAAGAAGAAATAACAAAATGGCTTAGGTCATTAAGAATCCCAAAATTTTGTGAAGAATTAAATCGGGCTTTCTATTAAAGTTGGGGAGAAGACTATGAAGCATATGACAATTTTTCGATGTTTAATATTCTAAAACCTCATGCCGACTGGATAATAAAGGATGGAAGATGCACAAAAAACAAAGAGATACAAATATATCAAAACATTGAAAGATCTCTGAAATATTTAAGGATGACATCTACACCATGGGAAACCATTGGTTTAACAGATGATTTATCATTTAACCCATTTGATCAATTATGGGAAAAAGCAGGAACATCTGCAAGAGCCTTCAGACTGGTTTACAATAAAAAATTAATCCAAGATGTTTCAGAATGGTTTAGAAACTTTCTAGAAAAAGCATTATATCACAAAAATGTAATTATCCAAGAAGTAGAACAAATATTTATTTATTTTTTTTTTTTTTTCTTCGAATTAGACTATTCTATTATGTACAAAAGATGAAAATACAATTACAGTCAGGCTTTAGAGTGGGAGCCTGCTGCCAGAGATAATGGTAGACGGGCTCAACCATTTGGCCATGTTTACGAATAGGACTCAGAAATTCCCACGCAGGGGAGGACCATGGAAGTTCCCACGCAGGGGAAAACCAAAAACCAAAACAGTGAACAACAATCCCACGCAGGGGAACGCCACGGAGGCTAATTTCCTCATACCCAAAAGAATAGCCAACTGTCTCGTTCCAAAAACCCCAAAACACTGACACAAAGACACGTCTTCGGCTTAACCAGCCTTGATAGAACAACACATAAACAGAGAATGAAAAGTGGACGAGGAAACCTAACCAGAGAAGCCAAGAGCCACCACCTGGACATCAATTCCAGAACTGGAGCCGCGAGCTATTCTTCTGGCTCCTCCTCCACGATCGGGTAGGGCCTGTAGTAATCCTCCTCCAGCTCCGTTGTTGCAACTTCCTCAGCCTCTGCAGGTGGACATTCGCTGCCGTCCTTGTGAGGAGTCAGAGCCTCAACTGATTTTCCTTTGTCTACCTGGGCCGCGTTGGCCCCATGGATTTCTTCTTTCGGGGGAGGTGGAGCAGGCGGAGAGCTGGTGCCTCCTTCCTCGTCAAGTTCGTCAATAAACAAAATAGAGATATGAGCGTTGATACGCGACCGAGTCAGACGGCTATCAAAAGAGAAAATAGCCGAGCCAGAGAAGGGTGCCCCAGAGGTGCCAGAGGAGCTGGCTTCCAGGAGTTGGGTAGGCCAAGAGGGATGAGTGATGGCAGAGCTGGGGCAGTGACAAAAGCAATGACAGTGTGGGCAATGACAGGGTGGGCGAGATTCCTCCGCAACTGGGCGTCGCGAGGTTCCGCCTCTGCTGGAGCCCCTACGGCTCAGCATCCGTTGGCGCTCACAAACCATACTGGCGGGGAGGTGCAGGGAAAGATTCAGCTGAACAAACAGGTTCGAGCTGTGACAGAACAGGGCAGAGCCTGCATGAACCAAGAACTGGACGCGGATTAACCAGAGGTCAGAATGCAGGCGGGCAGGAATGCAGAGTTCAGAATGTAGGAGGCCAGGGGCGTGGAGAGGGCCACTGTATATAGAGCTTCCAGCTCTACCTCGGTGGTCGTCTGCCATAAAAGCTGCAGTCAAATCCATCACAGAGCCGAGAGGGGAAGCGCAGCCGAGAGAGGCCTGGGTGTTAATGCTCTCGGCCTACCAACCTGTGGCTATTAAAGCCACCATCCTGGGATAACCGTCTCCTCCGCAGCCCAGTTGAGCCTCGCGCGTGATGGGCACGTGGTCTTCACAAGACCCCTGTCCCGTCAACCTGAAAACTTTAGCTAGCACCCGCATCCGGGAGAAGTAGAACGAATAATTGGAAAAGATAGAACAATCAGATTAATTATCAATGTTAAATCTTTAATAACTTTACTAATTTCTTCAGGAAATTGGAATGATGATACATTATGTTTAATCTGCTTTATGTTAACTTTAGGAAATTGTAGCCATGTCATGTTTGATAATCAGTGGATTAGATGAAAAGACATAAATTTGCAATGTATGCATGGATAAAACACTCAATTGATAAAGAAATCAATTTCACTGATCTTGCTGGAATAGAATTACCTGTAAATCATGTCAAACATCTAAATGCTGATAAAATTTGGATTCAAAGTTTCGAAGTAGACAACCTAGCAGATGCAAATGCCCTATGCAAAAAAGAAAGATACATCATGATGGGTAAATATAAAAAGATTGAAATTAGACAATCATCAAAAACTAACGAGGTTGATCCAGCACCGCCATGGTACGAAGATGCTCAGCCGGACCCCATTCTAGAGGAAGTGGATATCGAATATATTCTAGAGGCTCTAGAAAGACAAAAGACGAAAGATGCCTATAAGACTTGCAATGACTTTGGAATGGATCCATGCGTCTGTGACTATAGTCACAATGAATAAAATTGTACATAAGAATATTTACTTTTGTAAAAGAAATATTGAGTAGACACTATGTGGGTACTATTTCCAGCAAGACCCTCAATCATTCTAGATGCTTAATTTAGGTTTCAAATTCGAATTTCAGATCCGAAGAGACTTTTCTAGTCTATAAATAAGTTTTTTTAACAAAGGAGGATCGTTCAGAATGAGCCCTATTATGTGTTGTTATTCACATGGTATGTACTTTTTGCTTGATTTAATATAGAAGCCTGTTGGGCCGCTTGTTTGAGGATAGTTCTGTAATTCTCAAAAAACCTTGGAGAGTATAAGGTGAAAATGAAGACCTGAGGAGGAGTCGTGGTTCACGTCTCTCAGTGAGAGAATTAGCCCATGATTGGTCGTGGTTCATGTCTCTCAATGAGAGAATTAGCTTGATGTTCATCTTTCTATTTTTCAAGTAAGTACTGAGTCCAACAACCTTTTATTTGGTATTAGTTTGTTTAGTTCCTTTCTTCCTCCTTGTGACTAGTGAAGAACTTCATTTTTATAGATATTCTCATGATTGGCCTTCGTTACACCTAGAAACTTTCTCGACCGTATTAAGGAAATGATTAAGATAGACCAAACCAATCATTATTTTAATCAACAATGATTATTTTAACCAAAGTCATTGATTTGGACTAAATCTAAGCTTATCGAGTTGAATTTTGACATTGTTGCAAAGCCCTAGTGCAGAGAGTGAGTTTATGGCATTTTGGTTTGGTCGCTACAATTTGACAAGAGGGTTGATCCCTCAAAACAATTGTTTTTTGATGTTTCACCAATCACAAATTGATCCTCTAACTTGGCAAAAAAATATGTTTTCGTCTTGACCCTAAAAGTGGTTATTTGAGCTATAACAAAAACACAAATATTTCTTCTCTTAATCATGTTTGGGAGCAGGATTTCTATGTGTACTTTGTTGCTCACCAACCCTAGCTTAAACAAAAAACTAATGTAGTGGGTCAAGGCACGAGTATGCATACATATTAAAAGGGAGAGACAAAGAAATGTTAATTTTTCCTATTCTTTCAAATATATCTAGGTGTGGGAAAACAATGAATGAATGGAATTTTAAAGTCCACGAGACTAGAAATAGTCTCCGGGACCGCCAGCTTCCCTGCTTTTTTCCTTTTGCAATCTAATCCTTTTATTACTCAAATTAATGATGAGATGACCCAACCTTCTAACAGCCCCTTCACTGAAAAGACAATGCCAAGGAACTAATGTTAACATACTTCTCTAACTGTCTCTGATGTTTATGAAAGCATCAAATTCCAAAATGAAATGTTTTTTCCAATTCCACTGCCCCAGAAGTGAAAAAGGTATACACCTGTTCTTCCCAAGCTTCTTTAGGTCTTTTCCATCAACTTGTTTTGCACCGTAGTTGATGTGAGTTAGTTCTTAATTGAGCAATAAGAATATTTGCTCTGCATGGAATGTTAGCTCCAATGTACTCCTTTTGTTGGAGATCACAAGTGGGATTGAATTCCTGAACATAGTACTTCTTCTTTCTACCCAACTCTTTTCCCATATACGCTTACGAAACTTCTCCATAACACAAATATTTAACTTCTTGCTATTTGTGGGACATGCATTGAGGTAAATATTCAATTTTTGCATTCATTTGTTGTTTTCTCTCATCCATGATTTCTTTCTTTCACTCATTCCTTCATTGAAGATAACTTTAGGCCATCTACCTTCTCCCATTTGCTCAATTCTTTGTAGGTACCCGTTGTAGCGGCTACAACCACCCTCAAAATTTTGCCTTAGTCTATTTTGGAGCCTCACTACTAACCTTCACAGCAGCTTCCCTTACTTCATCAAGTCCTCAATCTTCAGTGTCTTTCT